>KB671572.1:34091-65658 GCA_000349105.1 Anopheles epiroticus | reverse complement strand
CTTTTGTCTAGCTACCGATGGTTTGCAACAAATGGCGCTAGCGTAGAACAAGAATGCGCCTGTAAATGCGCCCCGTGTAGCCCGGCCATTACAATGCTGCCGGTTGATATGCTGTTGCCCCCTACTAACGTTATTGCCGAATGAGCTGCGTAACCGTATGCTCAAAAATCACCCGAATGTGAAGCGTTTCATCTTGATTTTTATATGTTCAGGACCAGAAACAGAAACAGGAACAGAAGAATCTGCAGGTATTGTCCGCGTTCCTAAACTCACTCAACATTTGCGACATAGCCTCCATATAAATCAATCAATCGCCGGTAATGATGCTGCACAATATGAGAACCGAAATGTGAATAATAATATAAATGTAGATGTATAAATGTACCTATGTTGTTTATTGCTTTGTGGAATTAACATCGATAACGGCATACCATTCCAGATGCGCAGCATGACCGATGACGATTAACAAGTAGCAAGGACAATCTTTGAAACACTTGGAAATATATCTGCCGAAACATGTGTTTACTGTCGATCGATTGTATGATGCGTCACCAAAAAACCGTCATGACACGAACAAAACAAAATGGGCAGTCCGTGGACTGTGTGCAAGAATTTCGTAAATGTATCTATAACCAATATTATGGCAAAAAAGTTTGATTTACCTACAAAAACTTGTCTCACATTTTCTTTTCATTTTGTGTTTTGTGTTTTGCATTGCATTCCAGATACACTCTTCTTCTTCGGTGGCAAAACAACTCGGTAGGGTCAAAAGGCCTAACCCAGACCACCAATGTGTTGTGGCTCTTTTTGTGACTGAATGTACGAATCCGTAGCAAGATTGTTAATCCTGCGTATGAGGGGCGGCAGCAGCCTGAACGGGATTCAATGCATCGTATGAAACAGGCCCACGCCGCTTCCCATGAGACCACCAAGACGCTCCAGAAACATAGTTTAGATTAAAATCAGACAAAACTAAGTTCAGAATTCCTTTTGAAAATGTGAGATATCTTTTTGGCAACACTCCGCAAGTTGCAGTCTAATGGAAGTTTGTGGGAACAACCGTTAGGTTTACCGGACCTTTACTAGTAAATAAATAAATAACCAAATGAACAAACATTGAATCATGAATTCACAAATGGACAGCTAGAGTAAAATCAAGATGTCAGAGCAATTAGACGAACAGAGACATTCTACAGACATTCTACAATAGTTAATTATTCAAAATTCTTAGTATTTTAAAAGCTATTGACATAAGCCGGCCATATCAAGCCCAATGTTGTATCGAATCCAGGATTAACTATCTTACAATATACTAAGTCACAGCCCTCCATACGTAGGATAGACTGTCCTGCAATGGGTGGGTATACTAAGCCACAGAAGAAAACCATATGTACATTAGTACTCTGAAATCTCTGAATGAAGTAAACTAGTTACATCTACTGAAATACAACACAATTACCAAGATCTATTAAATTTCTTTACGCAGCACAAACGCAGATTCTTGTTTTATCTTCCACTTAAATAATTATTGTAATTGGAAATATTATTATAACCTACATAAGATATGTTTTATGTGGACATGAAAATATACATCACACATAAATAATCGTTTGATTCACACGTTTAAACTCGTAAATTCTAGTCTCGGTAACAATACTACAATTTTTTAAATTCTAAAATAAGAATTAAATAATCATTTCACATCTTATTATAATTTTAAATATCACATAATTTTCGTGGTCGTACTTGATTTTTGCGCCAAACGGTAGACAAAAGAGCACATTAAAAAAAGTTCAACAAATTATCTTTGGATCGTTTGAGTCTTTTTTTGCGCAAAAGGATGAGCTGAAAATATGTTTTTTTTCTTTTCCATGTCGAGCATGATTTGTTTTTATTTGGTAGTTGATGTTTGATAACTGTGTATATGTAATTAATTTTATTTTTGTTGACGTGCTGATTAACATCAACGCTTAGTGAAATTTATGATTTTTTTATTGCAAAAATAAACATATTTTAATTTCATCGATTGGTATAAAGATTAATTTAAATTTGACGAAAACATTATTTTTTAACTTTTTTTTTCCAGCAAATATCCACAGTGCAGTTACATATGGTAGAGCACAGCAGCACAATCAGGCCGCTCAACACGTAACCAGATGAAGGAATGGTTTGATGAAAAGTGCAGGCGTCGACCATCTAAGAAGAACACAACGTGATCCCGGACGAAAGTGACTCTCGAAAGAACGTGGAAATCTACTGAAGACTGAGACGACAGATGATCCGACTCTTCTAGTACAAGAAGAACAACTCATAGAGTTGGACCATAAGCTGATACTGAAGCTATCTCAGCTGGACCTCGCAAATTCTACTGGATGTTGAATGCGGCACGGAGTGGCTCAAAACCTAAGATCGCTATGCGTCATAACGAGGAGATATTCTGTCGAACGAGTTGATCGACAAATGAAAGGGTTACTGCGACAGACATTTTCACAGAGCAGACGCAGAAGATACCGTATTATTCCGAGCTATCACAATACTGAATGGTGCCCTCAAGATCCTGTCCCGAATACAGCTCTGCAGACTCGCAACTTTTGTTATAGATTTCGTTGGAAGCTGCCAAGCTGGATTGGCGGGAAGAAAATTCACAATAGACTATCCCATCTTCACTCTACCCTACGTTTTCCAGCAATGTTGATAGCACCAGATTCATATGCACTACCTGTTCATCGACTTTAAGATACCATACCAGACAGTCTAAGATACCATAGATGGGACTGAACTTCATGTAGTAGTACAGTTTTCATGCGAAGCTGGCACTGCTATTAAGGGCTACAATGATTGGTGTGTTCGAACATGCTGTTGGAACCGTTTGAATGCCATCGGGAATTGAGGCAAAGGGACGAAATCTTCTGATTGTCGTTCTGGAGATCGTTATGTCAAAAGCAGGCTTCGACATCCATGGTATGATTTTAAATCGATTTCTTCAAATTAGTGGATGACATCGACATCATCTCGACATCTGCGGCGGTGTGCGATGCTTACATACTACTGTAACACCAGGCAGCAAGGTTTGAGTTGAGGATTAATTCAATGAAGATAAAGTACCTAGTTGTACAATCTACGATATCACGGTGGTAGAAGTGTTTTGATCATTACATACAACGTTACAACGTTATTGTTCATGGTAATTGAGCCTTCTACGGACTCTATAAACTGCTGAGATTTAGATTCCAACAAAACATGGCCATATACCACACATTCACAGGCTAGTACACATCTATAGACACGAATCCTAGCCGGGAATAGCTTTGACGGTACGTGCAAGCAAGTCGTGTAGAGAAAGATAATTTCAAAGTCCTTTTTCAAAGACCGCGATTCGACAGGAGATTTTTTTAGCCGCCAGAGCAATAAGCAGTGTGAGTGTGCTTAAGAAAGCCAGTGTTCTTAAAAGACTTTCGCGAATGAAAAAGCCTGTTACGAAACTTCGTAACAATAATGAACCCCGAGTCAGCTGCGCCGTTTTGAGTGGCAGACATTATGATGGTGGCCAAAGCGGGAAGGATACGATGTTTAGGACACGTGATGAGAATTCCAGACTTATCCGCCACTAGGAAGATGATCGTTAGCAACCAGTATGACACCACGCGTAGAGGACCACCAACAAGCTCGTTTGGTGAATCATTTTTTTCCCGTAGTGACGGTCAGGCCGTATTGTGTGACTAAGTGTACCCGTCCATATCAAGATTGTAAATCCTGGGTATGAGAGGCTTGTGATTTAGTGTACCCATAGCAAAATAGTCAATCCTGCGTATGGGGGATGGCAGTGGTCCGAATGAGATTCGAATCGGCGACGGTCCTTTTGACAGCCCTACGCCGTTACCACTGGACCACCGAGCCGGCCCGATTTGGTGAATCATGTGGAGTTTGAAATTCAGTTTTTTGGGATTCAATTTTTAGGAAATGAGTTAGACGCCAGTATTTAGGAAATGAGTTGCGCCAGTTACACGCCTAAAATCTACAGTCGGAGAATTAAATAAATCTAATTTTATTACATTAAATAAAACTATGTTAGCGTGACCACAATGGCCAACCACCGTGAGGCGTTACGCTCGCGGCGTGTAACTGGCGCATTCTTTAGTTTTCCCAGCATAAGAAAATTATCAAAAAATAATGTTTAGATCAGTTTGTTACTTTATAATTACTAAAAGCTGCTAATTGTAGGAATTTAAAATTTAAAAATTTTAAATTTAATTTAATTTTTTTTAATTTTAAAAAGATGCAACAAATACACACTCATTTAAGTTTAATTATTCTGGTTGAATAGTGATATAAATTACAAACAGCACTCTGCGAATCTTACCGCCGTTAATTGGTACCAGTTTTTGTCCGTATTAAAACAGTATTTTTGTGACACATTCATTAAGAATTGATATTAAGCTAAAATGCTAGTGAAACATCCAGGATTTTCTCGTGTTAAGTTTAATTAACAACAAGCCAAAATTGTAATGAGTTGAAGATAAGAAATAATAGAAAATATCAAAATCGATATTTCAAGTGCATTTTGCTTCCCATCGCACTGAGACAATTGCTATGCATATTGAAACAGTATTGCAAACTTTAACACATTTAGTGATTAAACAGCAAAATAGTTAAATCGCTGACAGTTTCAGGTCATTTTAAGTGCACACAAATGTACCTTTGGTGTAATATTGTGCTAGCCTGACCAAATCAAAAACCATTCCGATTGTTGCAAAGTATGCTTGAAAGAGTACTTCGGGTGAAACAGGTGGTTGATTGGAATTTTCATAGTCAAATTAATCAATCGCTTGTGTATTATCTTCACCTACTAATGTTATCCATTGAGATTAATTTATTACAATAAATAATCCTTCTAATTGAACCGAGAAAATCATAAAGTATCCAGCAAATGAAATAAGATGTTTTAAGTATATTAACTTTGATATGTTTGAAGCATATAACAACTACGAAAACCGTTACTTGCACTACAATAATGACAATGAGGCTTAAAAAATACAAAATGAGACTGTTATTGTTCTAAAACGTATTCTATTTACCTGTAACATTTCGAATATCTTATATTACTTCTAATATTCCATGACAAATTGGCAGCGCATTCGTAATTTGCAAATATCGCAAGAAACAATGGATATGGGAGTGTTTCGGTGGACCGTCAGAAGGGTTTTAGGCCAAAAACAGACAGGACAACTATCCACGATAATAGTCTCCGGTCGTCCGGCGTTAGATCGGTTTCCAATAGAATCCAATTCCAAAATGGTGAGGAAATACAGTATCAGGGACATTACGACACGGAAGATCATAAAGGAAGATAATGGGACGAAATCGTAGGTATGAAAAAAGACTCAAACGATTACTAACCGCATCGTGGAACTACGAGTCGAGTGATACAAGAAAAGCTTGAATCCTGTTGACTGACGAAAACATGTTTACCGTCAATCGCATATCAAATTCCAGACTGATCGATTTATTAACTCTCTTCCGGTTAAAGAATCGCGTTGGACAAGCACAAGAACGTTATTGTTATTGTTTTTGGATCGGAGGTTTTTGATGATTAAAAACAGACCGGTACCAGAAGGCGACAAAGTCAACACGGAGGTCTACACGAGAATTTTAAAGAAGTATGTTCTTCCGTGGATCAAACAACAGTATGGTCTAAATTCGTCAGTAGATGCCATTTAACATTAAGCTCTTAAGAACGATGTTCGAAACTGTAATCTCATTTAATCAATGTTAAACTATGCAAAGATATTTAAATGTGAAGCATTGAAAAAAAAGCTGTCTTTTGCTAGTTTATATCTTGAAACTTACCGGACAATGTAATGACACAACATATTAAAATAGAGTGTAAACCCTGTTTTTCTAAGAGTGAAATCTGAAAAAGTAATATACGGTATTAAAACCTCTAAAAATTCCTTCCAATGGTGTTGTGCATCGAAGCAATCTGGTGCAATGGTAAAAGTTGTATGAAAATATCCAAGCAACCCGCTGTTTATAGGGTATACAAGCAGCGCGAAATCTTTAATAAACAGAATTCTAACTGTGGCTATTGAGAAGATTATATCAATTAGTTTCAGCAAGAGTTCTCTCGGGACAAGTTTCTTCTTGTTAGCTTTACTAAATTGTTCTTCGATTCTTCCTCGGAATAGGTTCCCCAAATCGGAAAAGGAACAACTAGCCGGGAAGATCAATAATAAGAATAGTATAGTTTTAGCGAATACAGAAACTTGTTCCGCAAATCGGTTCTGTAGTTGCTGATGGCGTAATCCTTGATTTGGCCGAACCTTCGCGTGGTCAGCTACGCCCGTCCGCCACGGAACAAATGGATTAGTGAAAAGTGTGTGAAAACGGGTCTTCAAATTATCTTAGATTTTTAAAAGATTCAACCACACAGCAGGTGCGATCCGGTGGTGGAAGCGAATGCGTCGCTTTTCATCACACGGCCAGGTTCGCGGGGTTCAAATCCCATCCGTTTCACTGTAGTGAGGTCTTGACTATCCAACTACGTGGTATTATAAGCCAGAAACGACCGGCATAGTATGACCATGTCGAGAGCCTACGAGATCGTTCGTTACGCCATAAAGAAGCTATGTTATCCAAGAACCGCATCATAGCAATTTTACAGAAAGAAAACCGTTTCTTATTTTTTAAATATTACAACATCCATGCTATTTTACTTCTTCGTTAGTTACACCGTAAGGTAAGTAGAAAACACTTTATTTTAATAAAGTCTCGCGAAATAGCGGCTGAACATCTCCTTCGAACAGATTTGAAGTTAATTCACACTAGATTTTCTGCTTCGTTTCTGTAATCCAGCAATTAAATGTTCGCCCCATTAAACTTTAGACACTTTTTAGGCACTTAAATTGCTGCTTATTTATGCAACAGCTTAACATTGTAAAGGTGGTTTATTTGTAAATTTCATTATTAATAAGATAAACAACTTATTCGACTTAAAAAATTCTTCTCGATATATTTATTTCATTTCAAATCGGAAAGAACTTGTCCTTGCACGATGCGTATTTTTTTCTATGTTATGTCCAGGAATTTTACGATGCTTGTATTAAACTCCCCAGCTCATAGTAAAATAGATAACAACAGGGCGTTACTATTTGGACACCTAAAGTCACAAATTTTCTAGCTGTAGGAGAGTTGCTAGAGCTTCTGAACAGCATCCACATTATTGAAAAAATGTGCTAGATTTTGAAACACTGAGACAATCATTGTATTGTATGTTATTATTGAGATTTGTACATTTCTGTCCCTTATGCTAAGTATACTTGTATCTGACTTGAAATTTGTTACTGAACCACTGTTAGTGCAAAACTCCTCGAAAAGTGTAAGAGTTTATTAAAAAATAATATAAATTTGACGTTTGTATAATTATCGGCAAACTGTTGTGGCTACTTAATTCAGCTGATGTGTGGCTTGTTCAACAAACGCTTTTAACCAAATCGAGACCACTCATAAACGGGTCACCTATTGCGGACTAGGTCAACATTTTACTGAAACATATGCTGTTCGCTTCGAACGAAGAAGCGTGAATATGAGCCGACCAACATCAGCAAAGCATCGGTTGGCGCATCATACCCAAACGAAAACAAAACCAGACCAGCAGCCATCCGGTCGATGGATTCAGCTTGAAAATTGGGGGCGAGATGCAGCAGTCTTGCGTATCGAAATATGGTAGTAGTTCACCTGTGTGTCGGCTCTGCTTTCTCTAACACTCCAGCTGGAAGCTTCCCCTGTTGTGCTTCCCTATGGTTTCAATAGAAACTTCCACTTATTGATAATTTGCTTTAATACTTAAACGAGCTTTGTTTGATTATTATAAATAAAAAAATGACAATTAATGCAATGCTTTTTAATGTAAAAATAAAAAAGACAATGGTTATATAACATTTTTGCTGCATTCATGTTTAATGTCTGTCTTCTTTTTTTTTATTTCTTAAGATCTACCAATCCTTTTTGCATTAATCGACGGTGCGTTTCATATTAACAACAAAATGGAAAATTATTAAGGGAAAAGCCAGCGAACCAGAACGAATTAGAACATTGTCTCTCTACAGGAACTGATAAAGGGACCAGGACTTTTAAATTTACAGCATCTGCTCGATATACGTTAATGTATGGGACCAAGCGCTTTAACGTATCTCAAGTTTTGGCGGGTATCAAAATTCCCTAGAATGAGCGTTAATACTTGAACCAGTTGAAAAGAGCATTTGCACAAGGGTTCTTATCCTAATTATGCGGTTACGTCCAGTTTAAGCTTATTATGGATATTTTGAAAACAAAATTTAGCAAACAAAAAAATAATTGATGTTTGCACGCTATTGGTTAGTACTTTTTGTACGGTGAACGTGTAGGTTTATGAGGCCCGATGTGTTTCAACTCCCGTTTGGATTTGGAAGACTTTGCAGATTATTACTCCAAATAAGATAAGGTAATGAATCATCACATTTGTTAAAGAGCAAGATTTTTACTGCACAACTTGATTGCAAGGCATAAGAAACTAGAGAGTACTTTAACTCAAAATGAGACAATAAGATATTTTTTGAGACGATGATACAATGAGTGAGACAATGATATCGAGCACACAAGAACAAACGAAAGACTTATTGCTAGTGATAGTGTAGTGTGAGTTACCAACTTAATCCCACTGACGCGTCAATTGCGTACGTTTGCGTCTGCCCTGGTTGTTTAAATACACATTTCTCGCTTCTAGCTCATCGGTGAACAAGTGTTGTCCCGTAATCCGTTCACCTTCGTTTGTCTGCGGTTGCATTCACTGAGTGCTACTAATACCGTGCGCCTGTGCACTGCTTAGCTGGGCCGGTGTCCCAATTAGCTCGGTGCAACAACCTGTTGCTTGAGTCGCCCTGCTTCTTGCACCATAGGCACCTTGCCCAAAAGCGGCAACTGACGAGTGGCCTTGCTCTGAAGACTGGGCACACTCAAAATGGCCCTTCAATCCCATGGCGCGCTAGAGTCGAATCAGTTGGGCTTTAACCATTATAAGCAATAACTATTAGTACTTCGCTGCACGTTCGACCTGCTGGGGGTACAACTTTGCCACTAAAGTAAATATTCAACGCACGATACGGCAACGTTTTATAAAGTTTTAAACAGTTTTCTTCGGGGACCTAAAAGATTTGTTTGGTTAACTATTCAAACAATAATAAATAACTACATGAAAAATTTATTTTTTTTATTTTAGTTTCATTGATCGAACATGTTTTGTCTGATTTGACTACATTGATCGATTATGCTACAGACAATTCAATTCACTGATTTTGTAAAGGGGTCCTATGAGAATACTGTCCTATGATAAACCATTTCCATTATTTCGATCATCTTCTCGCCACCGACCGTTTCTTCAATCATTCTGCAAGTACTCAATCAGCTGTAGGTTGCATAGCTCTGGACGCATGAAAATGCAAGTATTCAAGGGTTGGTGTGCTGTTTTCAGTGAAACCATTGCCACACAATCGCACCAGCACAACCATGCTTCTCTGCCGAGGTCTAATGCACACGCTCGACCTGTCCTCGTTCGGTCGGTGGCTTCATAATTAATTCTTCCCCGGCTGCCTCCTCCCTCGAAGGCTCCAAAGGTTGCCAAAGCCGTGGCACCGTCAGCGATGATCGCGATGGTAAAGGAGCGAGCTTTCAACATAGTGAATCAACCTACTGCTACTCTCCCGAAACCGGTAGGTCGGTGGCTGTTGATAGTTACCAGATTGTCGACCATGCGCCTCTCCACAGCCATAGTCGCGCCCGTCTACTGACCGATGAAGCTATTTCACAATTCACACCGCGTATTTAGTGCATGCCTACCCTTACCTCTTTTCCTACGCTTCGAAGTATTTCCAAAGAGAGGAGCCATCCAGCCAACCAGTCGCTGTTGGCGTAAAGGAGAAGTGGTAGAAAAATAGAAACTGCTGCAGATAGCTATCTGCGTCGGACGAGGCTGGGGTTGTGTGTGAAACGGGGAAGAAAATGAAAAATGTGCATAACTAGCAGTAGAAATCACAAGCGTTGTCTATGATGATGAAAAATGGGAACTTCACTCCAGCGACGACCAGCTGGATATGGTGGGGTACAGTTTTCCAAAGCCTTCGCAAGGAGAGAGTCTTTTCGGTATAAAAAAAAAATACATGAAGTCCGTTGCGGCAAGCAGCACTCACGCACTGCTGGCTCCTATTGCTTCAGTAGACCGCACTATTGGCTCAGAGCCTCCAGTGAAAACGTCCATGGTATGGAACGAGTAATCGTGCTTTCCTTCACCGTCGTCACGATGTCCACAGCAGCTGAACATTGGTGCTCTATTTTAGGACTATGTCGAAAGCTCCCGCATGCAGTCACACTTGGACAGGGCCTACACTTACGGTTAGGTTTAGTACTAGTTAAGCCGGGCTGTGCTTCTTTGGACGCTCTCCTACACGAAGGTGCATAGTGCGACAGACCCACTGCACACACAGAATGATGTGCAGCTGTAGCAGGCCATGGACTTTCAGCAGGTCTCAATTGCATGCGTAGCACTGGATAGCCAGTCAGTGAAAATCGTCAAGTCAAGTGTAACAGCTTTGCGCTTTCCATCACCCAATGTGTCTGTATATGTGGAAAATGGATACACGAGCCGAAGCAATAGATAAAGCCCTGCAAGAAATAAACAAGTCATACAAAATCTATAAATTGTCCAACAAATTTCAAGGTAAATAGAAGCCATCGAGTGACATCAACAAACGAGAAAATGTCTTACAGCTTTAAGTTGGCTGCTGGCGTGGGTTATAACTATTCCTCATGGGATCCTGTGGGCGATTTTCTAACATCTTTTTTGCGTTGCAATTATTATATTTTAATGTTAATGCAATTTTTTTCTTCAATTCACCATTTTCATTGTTTATTTATTTCATATTCAACAGAATTTTGTTGATTATAATTGATTTAGAGTGACCAATTTTCTAAAACAAAAAACAAGACATTTTTTACGTGATACATGCCTATCTTAAGGAGCATTTTGACCTAATAGAGTCCCATACGTCTTCTATTATTTTTGGAATATACATTTCCATTATATGGTTCTAACCATTCCAAAAGGTTTGGTGAGTTTTTCGTTATGGAGTTAGAACCAAACAAGAGTTCAAATAACTTCTATCTAGACGAATACATATAGTTTATCAACAAGGTAAATAAATATACTTCGAGAAAACTAAACTCCTGTAAAAAGTGAAAGTAATTGGAATTAAATCAAATTTATGTTTAACAGCAACCAAAAGACAGAAAGCCTCCTTAAGTTTTGTGTACAATTTGTAAACTTGAACACATATAAATTTTAGATGCTTTAAAGTGTTTTTTTTTCTCTCCCCTACACCGCCACATAAGTTGCTGCTCGTCCTCGTTTATTGGATCCAGCACGCGACTGTTAATACCAGCTGCAAACACGAACATAAACCAGTTTGAAATGAAAGTGAAAATATGAACGTTCGACCTGAAGGGTTGCTGTGTTGATACTTCTTTTATGTTTGGTTCTTTGCTCTCATTCATGTGAATGAACGCATCACGCCTGATATTATTCTTTACTAGTCTTAGCTCCTGTATTATGAGGATTGAGGCAGAGTTACATTATTTTCGTCACTTAACATGGACGATTACATACTAGGAGTGGAATGGCATTAATAAAAGCGCAGTTGTAATAGAAGTGCTGTCAAAAAAAAAAACACAGTAAGCATACCATTTATCTTATGCACAATATGAGAGTAATGTCATGATAGAGGGTATCAACAATGCGCTATTGAAGGCGCCCCACAATCTTACTAAGCCCCCCAAACAAAGAAATCAATATTATGGAAAGCGTATACTGAGAAAACGTTTCTGCGTTCCTCCTGGAGCAAATTCATCGATCCGGTCATTGAACCTAACCTACTACAAGCGCCTGCATGCGTAAAAGTGCGTAAATACATGTTCGCTCTCTCACAGACATTCTCAACTTGCATGCGCGACCTCGGTTCAGGCGACCGAAACAGTCTACTCGAGGGACATTGTACATTATGTACTGGGCGTAGGAAACAGGAGCCTCCCGAATAACACAAGCTTTTGCAGGACATTGACCTTACCCCGTGCTACGCACCGACGCAACGAACGCAAGTCATTGACATTGAAGAGCGCCGGGAGAATAAAGGCAAGAGAGACGTGTTATGTTTGTGGACAAGAGTGGGCTGTTTGTAGAATCCAGAAATTTTATCGGGACAATGAACTTGAGTAACCCCAGGGAGGAGCAGGATATTTGGAGGAGTTTTTACTGACAGTATCCTTGTTTCTCTTGCGGAACTCACGAGACGGCCTTACTTCCCCTGATGACTTGTTGGGTTTGCGGATTTTGAGTTCTGTTGGTGCAAAGCTACAAAATGTCCGAAATTGTTAATATGAATAGAAAACATAATTAAATTATGGGCTTTAACAATTATCAAGCAAACTAGAATAGTAAAAAACAAGTTTGTTTTGCTGTTGGTCCTATTACCTATATCAAAATTGCATAAAGCTATTGTAAAAAAAATAATTTATTTTATTTTTCGTTTATTTCAGCAGTGACGGCCAGGCCGTATTGCTTGATTTATGGTAATAAATATGAATAAAAATACATAAACATAATTGGGCACTAGGGAATGTTATGTTTGTAAGGAAATTTATTTGAATTTCAAAATGTATAACAATAAAAAAATAAATCTGTGTTTATTAACTTCTTTGGCTTAACAACCTCCTCCTAGATCAAGCCACTGGGTTTCAAAGCTTTTTTATACCACGCAGTTGGATAGTCAGTCCTCACTGCGGGGGAACAGTTAGAATGGCATATGAATCTCAGTCCTGTTGTGTACTATGATGGGTGCCACCGATACCCCCTCCCTTCCCTACTGTGTCCATTCTCACTCGAATAAAAAAAAAACTTTAATTTATACACAGAAGTCTCGTTTTACTGCTACATCTTTCAACGTGTTTTTCCATAGTAAAAAATATAAAATGCGCAAGCAATACGGCCTGGTTGTTACTTCCGAAATAAAAATATAAAATGCGCAAAAACACCTTCTACCGATTTCGAACGAAAATCTCGTATTTCGAGCAGTAAAATTTGTGTTTCTGGTCCATTGATTGACTAGATGCCAAAGTATATTAGCAGTAACAATCCATTAAGAATTTAGCTTTCCCGATTCCCAATCTTTTCATTTAACTTTCCCGATCACTCAGGCTAAAGAAAGTTTTGACAGTATGAACCGATTGATATACAGTGGCTGTCAAGAGGAGGTTGTATAGAGAATATTGAATGCGTTATTGAACCTAGTTGAACTTAAAGGCGAGAGATCGATATTAGAAATTGATCAAGACATACCTACTTCCAATTTTTGAGGTAAATGAAACTTTTTGTTTTATTTCTAATAGTTTTTGGTACTAGGACAATTTCCCCACATTGCAAATTCGTAGAAACAATTAAGAGGCATTGCTCCAGTTTTTCATTCTCTGAACTCTTAAGACGAGGGTTCAGTGTTCGTATGACTCGGGTTTTATTTTATCACTTTTACATTTTGAGTTAATTTGCAAAGAAATTATACATACACAAAACGAATTTCAGTCTTTCTTTGCTGTTGCCCATTTCTAATGCTGTCATTTTTTCTTTTACTTGTGCTGTGTGTATTGATATTGGTAGCTGTAAGGTTAATGTTTTTTAAGAATTGTCCCATCATTCCCTGAAAATGTTAGACGATGTGCAATAAGATCTTTAATATATGATCTATTACATACCAAAGTCGGCGGTTGGAATAGTTATCAATTAGTTCAAATAGTCTTTTGAAATTTAAGTCAAATTGTATGGCCAAGGGGAAAAGATGCTGTTAAATTCGTTACTAGATTTTCTTAAGCGTTTATTATTTATTTATACAACCAATTCCTTTTTTGGAAATGTTTGGGATCTTGAGATTCTTGAAACGTAAAATTTCAAGTAAACATTAAGTTTTTGTTGCTTTTACTTTTTTCTATGGTTCTTTTGCAAGATATCTTTTTACACTTGCCTTGTAAAGGTTTGTCACTAATTCGAGGAATAATGAACACTAAGCTGTCCTTCGAAGGGCAGCTTCATTAGGTCGTTGCAAGGTGCATCCTACTCCCTATGCAAATGCTATCCTGCTCATTGGATCGATCGCTGATCGAGTACGCCGGCATAGAGTGGTGGCCGTCCTTGACTCAAGCCTTAGTGCGGCTCGAGTAAATTTTAACGCAAAGCATCGCGTTACGCCTTCCGTTCCTGGGATCACCATATGGAATATAGGACAACATACTTGCTTCTCGGGTTGCCAGCTCTTGGCGATCGTATCAAACACGCCAGGTTTGCCTTCATCGTCAGGATCCTCGATGAGACCATCGATTGTCCAGCGCTCCTTTCGTTAGCGGGCCTGTATGTGCCAACCAGATCACTTCGACATGAGGCGCTACTAGAGGGTCCAGCTTTTCTCACTTCCTTCGGGTCTAGAAATCCTTTGCTATGTATGTGCCGTCTACTTAACTCTTTGGGTGAGGTGTACGAACCCGGATTATTGGCGGTGGAATTGATAACTCGCTTAAACGATACCTCTGTGAGATTTACGTCCGTGATTTGACGTAAGTGTTATTCTAATTATGTATCGTATATTATAGTATTGAAAGGGCCATGTGGATCGTCAATTTACAAAAATAAACTAAACTAAAGTAATCCCTTTAAGGAGAAATAATTGAGAACTTTGACGCAATAAGTAAACAGAGGCCCATCCATCGTCCTCCAATTTCTAAAAGTTAATAGCACTAAAAAGATTGATAAAGTTACTGCAAAACAAACCACATTTTTAATTATTAAATTTAATTATTTTTAATTATCTAATTGCGTCATCTGCAGCACGTTGAAAAATTTAGTATGAAAGAAAAATTTCATACGCTGGTATGTTGTGGGTTAATGGAGTATTTATTTACCTCATACAACAATAAACATACAATTTGACTCTTTTTAATGAAAGCGACAAAAAATATTATCTTCAATCTCATACAATCTAGCAGAAGAATTTGTTATATTTTTGAACAGAATACTTAATAACCTTTTTAGCAAAAAATGAACTTGAAACAAACCCATAAATTTTGCAAACATAATTGTTTATCATATGTACCCATATTTATCTATTCACTCTTGAAATTTGTTTTATTATCTAAAAAATACAATATTTAAAATATTATTCTCAAAAAAACAAAAAACTTCGTACGGCCTATTTTATTCAACTGTGAATGTCCTTCATGGTTTTCATAGGCCCAAAGTGAAGAGGTTCGAATTGACCCAAAAATTCCCTACGTGTTTCGTTCCACCTCTTGTTATTCGATTCGTGCTCCAAGCACGAAGTGAACGGATGGCAGAAAGGTTAACGATATATTGCAAAGTCCGCAGCCGTTGCAGGAGTCTTCCCAGGAAAAGTTGCGAAATCAAAATGGCTATAGTGAGGGGGGGTACTATAAAAAAACTTGTTATTTTCATTCGCTGCAAACTATGCAACGTAGATGAGACCAACGGAAAATCGAAAACAATACGCCTCATGAACCAATAGTGTCCAAACTCTTCTCTCCTGAAGCTGCGGCACCACTGAAACGGGCGCTGAATTCAGTGAGCCGTTGTCAGGCATAGCCCAAACGTGCCCTCAGAATTGTATGCCTGCAATGACGGACGATGTTCCCATAACATAATTTCCACTTCTTTATACGGTAACAACCGCACCAGAGGAACCACCACTATGAAGCCAAACGGCGAGCCACGGTAACAGCAGTAGGGCCTATAGCACACATTTGCCTTATTAGGTTAGGCCAAAAAAGTGGGATTGGAGGCTTCCTCAGATTGGAGGCCACCAATCAGTCGGAGGGAAACGGTTTCGTCGGATTCGGGGCCGATTTCGAAAGGCGGTGAAGATAAAATACGGATCCTCGCTGTATTCGGGGAAACGACGATCGGGCACAACTTCAAGCCGATCGCAGTGATATTTCACACCACTCCTTTACGAACTAAACAGCGCTGTTGCAAGCGAGCCTACGAAATCAGGCACAGAATATACTGATATTCTAACACAGAAGCAGCTATGATGATCGTACGGACTTGCTACCGTGCTGTTTGTGCAATAGTAGATATACGTTTTGTTGCTGAAAAACCACACAAAATGTAAACGTCACAAATTAACAAAGGTAACGATGGCGCTTTTTCTATATTTGTTGAAGAAAAATACAAATTTCAGCCCAGCCTGAAAGAAATGTATCAATTAAATTTTAAAAGCATTCCTCAAATGTTAACACTTGTTAAGTGATTTGCGATATTTTTATAGCAATTTTGCAATCACTAGTTTCCAGAAATGTTTTCTATTTCAATTCACGATCAAGTTATCGATCTTCTATCCTCTCTTTCTACATTCTTCATTTCACTCGTAGCCGTCCATGGCTGTTGCAGAGGGAGCATGTTGGTGTTTCCCCATCTACAGCAGTCTCGTGACATACTTTCCAGCCACTCAACCAAGCAGCCGACCAGCCAACCCAGTGAACTAGTAAGCTGTTGGTAGGGAAGGGGAAGCACTATTGAGATTGAGGAGTCCATTAGAAACCGGCCACAACCAACGAACCCGGTGACTACCTTTCCTCGCCTATTCCTATCAAGCCTTCTCCCATACCGATTGAAATGTCCCAGTTAAGCAAAGATGAATCAAAGCTCTTCGGGGCGGATTGGCAAACACGTTTTTTTTTTTTATTTAGATTCTCTTGATGGTAGTGGTGTGCCTTTTTATGCCCGTCTCTGGTTACATAACAATCCAGGGCCGTCGTTGGGCGATCTGGTGGAGGTTAAAACTCACGTCAAGAGTGGGCATGGCTGCAATTCGAACAGGATCTAGACCGAATGGGCTAGGAAGATGTGATCCAGCTTTGTGGAATTTTATGCTATATGTTGAAATATAAGTATGATCTGGGTGAGCGTTGAAAACAACTAGTACTTAATACAAAATTCTATATAATTTAATTAAACCAATATTCCACAAGGCTTATATGTAATAATTAAATAAGCAATATCGGGAAAAAGGTTTTAATTATATTTTAGATGTTTTTTTATTCAATGGATGGTGTGTTTCAAACAAATGTTTCAGTTAATGACAGAACTTGAAAAGAATATAAATAAATACCCCGTACAGATTGTCCACGAGGTACACAATTATGTTATACCTAGGAGCAATTTTTTTCTGAAAATTCTGCGTGTGTTAAATTTTACTGTTTGGTACAAATGCCGCTTTTATATGAGAAGTACTGTTTAAGATTTATATTCTCCTTCGGTGGCACAACAACCTATGTTGGGTCAAGGTCTAACCAAAGCACCAATGTACTTTGGTTTTTTCTGTGACTGAATGTACCCATCCAAGATAGTGAATTCTGCGTATGGGGTGCGGCAGCGGTCCAAATGGGATTCGATGCAATGTCGGGCCTGATCGTATGTAACAAGCCTACACCGCTACCCATGAGAGCACCGAGTCGCCCCGAGATTCATATTATTAGATTTAATTTTATTTGTATTTTTTATTATGATTGTTATTATAGTTATTGTATGATATTGTGAATATTTTTTATTATTATTTCATTTTAATTGTTTACCATCCGACCCCCCGTATGTCAGGTAGTGTATATCTGGCAGAACAACCTGTAGATTATGACAACCACGAAGTTAAGTGACAGCACACCAAAATAAAGATACCAGAAGAGATCAAATTCCTCTAGGTTAGGTAAAGTTCTAGCACATGGATCTCTATCGTATACGTAGCAGAATGTTTAAAGAAGGTCGCAAAAGAAGCGCTGACAAGTTGATATTGTTGGTTCAGTACCGCGATGTCAATTCACGCACAGTGCATAGTATAGTCCTACATGCACTCAGTACGAACCAGGTAACGCAAAATAACAAACAATGGTTTATAGCAGACGGCAAAATCGAATTATTTTTTTATTGCGCGAAGTCAATCGTTTTTCCGGAGCCATTTTTAAATAAATATTCATGTATATGTTTCTCAAGTTAAAACTGGGGCCGGGGTCTAGCTAGTCGGGGAATGCATAAGTTTGGGGGTTTCTAGATGATTTTTACTTAAACAGCGTAAGTCGTGTTGAAATCTGCGGTGTTTAACACCTCAACCAAGATAAAAATAAAAGTTTAAAATAATATTGGCTATGATATAAACAGTAAATTTTATTCCTTAACTTTTAACATTCAAAGATTCTCTAGCCGACAGTTGTAATTATTTAATATAATTCAACTTACAAAAGCAGATTTAACCCCTAAAAATACAAATTATTGTAATAGAATTCATTTGGATGGAATCTCCATGTCAACGAATCTACCGTTATGGTTGATTAATGGATAATGCTACAAAAAATGCCAGCATTCATTGGTCATCTGTTCGTTACCATTTCACGGTACATCATTCAATTATATTGAGAACCATTACCCCAAGGAAATTAGATCATTTTTAATTCATCTTAACCCTTTCCTATTTTGTCCAGGTCAAAATGCTTCTTCGTCAAGTATTACACTTTGTGTAGGACGGCTAACTACAAATAAAAACGATCCTGACAATTTCAAATATTTACAGCTGTGCTGACTTTACCTGCGAAGGGACACATAAAAAATAACCAAAACGTTTTCTTAGTATCATAAATGGCAACGGCATACAGACCGAAGGACTTGACAGTGCTTTGAACAATTACACTAATTAATCGTCTCCGGATATGTTCAGACAACCCATTGCCGTTGAAATGCGCATGAATATTAGATGACGCCCGAGGGATCATTGATGCTCAGCAAAAGGTAACGAATTTTCTGAAATGAGATAATGCTTTATAAATTAGCATAGAAGTCGTTTCGTAAATAGTACCGTGAGCTATTTGATCTGCAAGCTCATCTCAAAACTTTTCAAACGTACAATGTGAGTACAATGTATTAAAAATAAATAAATTGCTTTTAAAAAGAGGTCTAATAGTTTTTTCAAATCATTCGTTTACTTAAGATACGAACGCAATGTATTTAAAATCCTGATTAATTATTCTATTGCTAATAAGCCGTTTTCATTCTTAACACTTAACTTTAAACAATACGGTCTGGCTGTTACAACCCAATTTAAAAGAATCAGCCTTTTTCTATTAAAAGGGTAATTATATTTTACTTTACTTTATCGTTTAAAGAAAATCGAAATGAAACATTGTTCCAGTAAAATAGGTAGGTAAATTGCAAATGATTCTACTGACAAATAGGTAGAACAGATTAATTACTCTGGCAGACCAAATTAAAATTATCTACAAAAAGAAAAAAAAAAAACAGCGAGAGTAGCTCAGAATGAAACCATAACGTGTGGTTAAACAGTACGCAGAAACTGAATACTTGCTGAAGCATGTGAGCACAGAAATAGAAAATAAGGTCAATTTCTCTCGCTCTTGCCGATCATCCATGTGTACGATCTCTTTTGCCCATAGACTGTTTCTCGCTCTGCCCTTCATAGTGTACTATCGTTCGCACGAATGCTTATCCACTTTGCGACATGAAGCGCATATAAAAAACACATCTTTATGGTGATGAGAATCCAAAACTAACCCCAACGTTCTGCGGACCAACCCATCGTGACGTTATTAACCGGGGAGAGTCGCGCTCTTCGTTCGATTCATCACGCGGGAATCTAATTCTCATTCGCATCTGCTTCCCCCTCAGTGCCGCCCGTGGGCCATATGACCAATTGGATTACTGAACGAATAAAACAATATAAAAGAAATGTAGGGACTCGAGCCAGGGGGAAGATGGTTCCAGTCCGGTGCGTTTACCCGAGGTGGCTTATCTAAGCGAAATCCGAATAGAAATCAAAAAGAGATCGCAAAGACGGTCAACCACGGCAATATACGTGTATGAGTGACATGATCGTGATACCCCAACGTCATCATGCCAGGCAGATGGTGGTGTATACTGCCGTGGTTTTACTACAACACGCATTGAATGAATGAAGCGAAAGTGAGTTAAGCTGCCGGCTGCATATGGGCCACGCACGTCTACGCGAATAGATGCCACAAAACGGTGTGTTCCCTCGTGTGAATATGACAAACCGGTTTCTACAGCTGGGCGCAGAGAAACGAGTTGAGAATCGCCCGAGCCCTAAATCTCGTGGCTGACTGGGGTGGGGATAAACAAACACTTTGCCCGTTCCGTATACTAGTACCGCTTGGAACGAGAGTAAAACTTTACACCACACACTAGCGCAATGTCTTAACAACAAGTGCAAAAGATGACGATGATTATGTCACGTTTACATGAAAATGTACCATACACAATATTTTTTTTTACTAAAAAAAAACTTGATCATTGCGACCCACACGGATTATTTTGTTTAAATATAAGTTTTATGCAAATTAACGCATGGGTATTTATCAACATTAACGATTCCAACCCTACCAACAAAACCCTCTCCCACATCCACCCTTCACAATTGATGACTGTGATGAACGTCACGCCCTGAATAACCGCAAGTTTAGCGAAACAACCAACAGCCTCAGTTTTCATCGTGCATGTAGTTTCAGAGTGATGTGCAGTCGTTTTTTTTTAATCCCTACTCGTCGGAACTGATCGTTGCCATACTACGAGCTTTCTCCCGGAGATTCCCGGTTGTCCCAGTTACAATGGCAAGAGCAAAATATGGAGAGAAAAAAAATCATATGAAAGCCTCGTAACATCACTTTCTTTTGGAAGCTCAAGTTAGCAGACTGATCCCAGATGGTTTGGTGGAACAGTAAAACCTGGATAAGCGATGATTAAAGGGTACAGAAAAGGTATCTCATTGATCGAATTTTAAAAAAGTGTTTTCACCTAGTCTTCAATGTTTGGTCGAATTATTGATAGTAAATATTTTCATTGTTTAAAATAATAAATCCATATGATGGTTGGGGCCGGCTCGGAGGACTAATGGTAATGGCGTAGCCCAGTTATAGGGCCCGTCGTAGTTTCGAATCTCATTCGGACTGATGGCGGCATAGTACACTAAGTATCATAGTACACTAAGACATGGAAAACAGCCAAAACACACTAGGGCTTGTCTATAACAGGGTTGTTGTCTCACCCATTAAGAATTTTAACGATAAAGTCTGTAGTTGTTACTTAAATTATATGTTTAGTACATTTTTTTTCTAGCTAATAATTAAGATCCATAAGTAAAATATAATTAGGTCAAATAACATTCAACTCAAATGCATTACACATAAAATGATTTCTTGGAAGGACATGTATATTTTCATATTTATATGTACTTTCTAGAGTTTCTAGAGTACCAAAACTTTTGTATCCGTACCAAAACTCAGCCAACATTGACCAAAACAAATGCTGTGTGTAGATTCATATCATTTGCATTTTTACAAACCAGCGCCAGCTAGTTACAATGTATTTGGAAAACTGTTGAAATGTTCTCGTATTACAAGAAACGTGCATTTTGCTAAGAACTTTTCATTTAATGAGAGCGAAAATTATTCAAATGAGGTCAATGAACCTTCGATCAGTGGGTTGCGTGAACGAAAGTGGAGACTCAAAAATGGCAGCATCACATGTTTACCACACAATTGCGTAGCACCGATGAGTTACTCAATTCCCCACCCTGGTGGGGAAGGGTTTGCCAGTGAAGCACTCACTTCAGCTAAGGTTACATTGAACAGCAAACACGAAGCCGGCGCAGTATCGAGTGCTCGATCTCGCTTAGGCAATGCTCATTACGGTGACGTCATAATGTTTTGACTCGTGCACTTTTTCAACTGCATGGTTCAGAACCTGTTTGAGCGGTGGTTCGCAAAACGGGCGGGTACGGACAGGCACATTTTCCACCGCTGATGTGCACAACAACTTTGCGATTCATGATATCGCCTGCAAACCTGCAGCATCGCATACATTGCATACCGAAATCAGCTGATGGTGGTGGTTTCGTTACTCCCCGCTAACCATTACCCTTACGATATTTTTCAGCGCAACCAGGGTGGGGTTGCAGGGTGTGTATGTTGCAATAAAGAAAATGGCTGTGACGGGACATGTGTGTGATAGTTTTGTGAATGGGTTATTTTTGGAATTTTCAGTGAGATGCATAGTTTAATAATGGATGCTGCAGCTAATTTCTAGTTCAAGGTTAAGAACAAAAGATATTTGTGTATATGATCTATTTATTGTTATTCGTTCTTGCGAACACACATGGAGACGCCTAGTATTTTCCTTTTAAATAATTTTGGTACTTGACAGTGCTATGCAGATAGGCTTATGCGGATTCACAAGGTGCGGTCCGGTGGCGGTACGCCTGAGCCGGGACCGGGATTCAAATTCCCGTAGTGAGGTCGGTGGTTGGTGAGGACTCTCCAACTAGGTGGCATAATAAGTCTCGTAGCATTCAATCTGATCAAAAATCATACTTTACAATTAGGCTGCCAGCCACGGCAGTAACAATAACTTGTCAAATTTTGCAAATCGTTTTTTCATTTTTTAGCTTAAAGTTACAAAACTTTTTCAAACCTTGGAGCAGCGACAAAAAAAAAAAGCAAAATTTGATTTGGTTGATCAAAAAGGTAAAAAACAGTTTGCAGATGGCACTTTATATCACTCATTTATAACTTTACAAAACAGATAAAATAAAAGATAATAAGAACAGATAAAAGCACAGTTTTCACTGCTTTCAAGCGTTTTTACCAAAGTTGACAATTTTGTCAAGTTTTTATCACTGTCGTGACCGGCGGCTTATTGAAGGCATATAATAGAAGTGGAATTATTTGAAACAAAATTGCACATCCTGGACAAATTTCATTGTATAGTGGTTATGGTAATATATAATGTATAGATTTAGATATAGATTTGTAACAAAACGAATGTGTGATATGAATATCCATTATGAAAATGCAAAATTGCAAGTATATAGATTCCCAAATAACATGTCCTGCGACAGCTGTGTGAAGCAAATGTCTCGGAGCTTAAGTAAAATGTAAGGGAACTCTGTGTAAAACATATACACAACCTGTAGTGCAGTGCAGTTTCCCAGGTCAGGCTTCCCAACGGCGGCACTCTATTCCTCATTAGACCCGTTCGTGTAACTTGCGCCACTGACGGTTGCCGCTCTACGTCTGGCAAAATGAGGTCAAAGAACCAGCGCCACTTGCATGTAGACGGCGACTTGGTAATCGGAGGAAAAGAGAACGCATTCACAAAAAGCCTAGGGTATGGTGGAGTCTCGAACGATCCCCACTACAGCGTACCTTTAAGCGCCAAGTTATGTAACGTTTGTGTGTATGTGTGAGTGTGGTTTATGTGCTGAATAATTTGTAAAAGGTCGCATGAAAGGATGGGATACAGGTTTGAACGAGAACGCATTCGTAAAAGGCTAACCTGCATTAGCTGAAGCCAAGCATTGGTCCTAATGCCGGGCCTTAGAAGTAGGCGAGTCTCATGGCAACGCGCATATTTCTCTTCCTTTCGCACACAGCGACCGTTTGTTTTCCTCCTCCATACTCTCGTTTTCACTAGCAGTTGGAGCACAAGAAGAATTTATCATTCCCCAGACTCCCACGGTGAATACGTTCGTTTTCAACACACCTCTCGTCTTTTGCTCTCTTTTTCTCCATCGTTTTCTTTGTGTGCATCTTTCTCTCTCTCTACCTCTACCTCTTTCTCTCTCTCTCTCTCTCTCTCTCTCTCTCTCTCTCCATTGCTCTTTCTTCAAATCTGTTTCTTCAGATTTTTTTCCTTCTCTGACGAAGAAAAGCTGGAAACTGATAGAGAAATAGAGACTCAGCATACCGTGCACGGGAAGGGAGCTGGACGGTCATCGGCAAAATGATTTCCAATGTGTTCGACACGATTGCATAATGCAGCTGAATCTCGTTCACGACCAGTAGGATAACGGTCGTGTTTCGAACTGTCATAACCTGTCGCGGTTTGTACGGTATCCAACTATCGCCCGCGAATGTTGTGGAAACACACCCCCTCTCTTAGGTTATTTCCATCCACCCATCCGTATCTATCTACTTTATGTTATCTTTTTCTGTCTCGTCTCGCCGCCCAAACAGCCTGTCTTGTGAAAACTGCGGTGGAAGCTGCGATCATTAACACACGGAATGAGCGGCACCTAGAGGCGCCTTTCGCCATTTGTGCTCTCCACGTGGCTTTGATTTCGAGTTACGCATTCACGCATTGCCTTTGCGTTATATGACCCATAAGCGAACGTGCACTTTTTTTTTCGGTGTGCCGTTTCGTTCACGCGCGGTGGCCTAGATATAGCGCGACGAAGTATGGATTTATTTGCTTCATTCATGTACAACTCTCTTGAAACACTGCTGCATGTCGGTGGCTACTAATGGAAAACTATTCTCCACTCTCTGTTCGCGCTGCATACGGATTTCACTCAGAGGGTGTCGCTGTCGCTAAAACCGTGCAATATAGGTAGTACAACTGCAGTCGAGTGCCCAATGAGCGGCTGGGGAGTAGAAGCGTGAGCTCTCCAATATGGCAACGCGCGTTGGACGGCCTAACCTAAGCAACTTGTCGTTGTGGCGAAAGAGGATGGCGTAATGTTCGCTTGTGCGCCGAGCGCGCGAAGCAAATCAGGTCACAGCGAAGACCATAACCCCACTCAATACGCGTGAGTATCGCCTGCACATCAGTGAGTGTACTGGGCAGGGGGAGTCTGATCTCGGTCGGTCGTCGACTCGTACCAAGCTTCATGCCTTTGCCCTCACACCTTGCGCTTCGTGCCACTGCAAGGGTCCCTTGCTCGCCCTTGCGATTTGTGCGCTCATGCTCATTTTTTGCAATGACACTGCAGCCAAGTAGACAACACTATTATGGGTTCGAAAATAATACTGACACTTTGCAAACGAGCACTTTTTGGCGCGTTCCCGTGCAAATGCACAGGATGGGCGGTTTGTACGTTCGTTCAATTGTGCTCGCTTTTAGTTTCTTCGCTTATTTCATTTTCTCTTTCTATCCACGTGAGCGTGCCCGCTTCGTGCGCCAGTTCAGTATGTTCGCCCGGTTTGCGCGGGTATGAGTGCGTACGCGCAAATATAGGTCAGTAATGTAAAAGCTGTTTCCACTACTTCTTGTTTGCCAGTTTAGCCGCTTTCTCGCTTCTGCAGCAGCACTGCGGACCGGCTGCGCTATGTCATCTCTCCCTCCTTCGGGTAGTTTGGCTTGCTTTCCCGATACGTTTCTGCTCACGTTTGAGTACTTCTGTTTTCTTTGTATTTTTAACCTACATTAAAAACATCATCTTCATCGTCTTTTTTCCGCTTTTGCTGATAATCCACGCAAAATCACGCTGAACAAGCCGGCTTTGGTAAGCTTTACGATTCATATGTTTTGGGTTTGGTGGCCCTTGATCATCCTGTGCCTGACAGTGCAGGGTTAAAAAAGTGGTTACGTCGCACCGGTCTACTGCTCGATCGGTTGTGGCGCTTGTTCACTATGATTTTGTTTATCAAATGCAGTCCTAAATTGTTGTCCCAATCGGCAGGGGGCCAGGGTATAATATTTTTGCTATTATGGTGGAATCATATAAGGTGGAGCACGCCTCGAGCATGATCTTTATGTTTTTTTAGCCGGAGTGGCGAGAGAATAAATTAATTGCAAGGGCAGGGGAAACGATGACCGCTATTCGCTGAAGCGACGCGCAGACGATTCCAGGGGAGAAAAGCGACCAGCAAGGTTTGCTCTAATTTTTCGCTTTCCTTTCGACGGATATCAGACCATCTTGCATATGAAGACGCATAATTGTTTCATACACGAGAAGCTAAAGCTTAAGGGAAATGGGCACTGTCGTCTTCGGTTAACTCAACTACAATCAATACAAATCCCATTAATTTTAACAAATTTCTTTTGGGAACATTAACTTCTGCATATCTAGTTTCCTTGTACCAAAAAACTTTTTATTTTTTACAGTAATGTAAAAGAACAATTTAATTCATAAAATGCATTCATCATCATTTTGAGAAACTTTAGCAGTTTTGTCGACGCAAACAGGTATCTATCATGAATAGCTTCCTGAAGTGTGGCCCATTTTTTCAACCATGTTTGCTTCAGCAGCAGTAGTTTGATAGCCAAATCATTTCTAGCACATTTAATTACAAAAGAAACATAACAATTAATTATACATACCTTCAAGGTTTAGATCAGCAATAAGGTCTGATAGATCACCAGCTCTGATCACATCATGTGTGTATAAAGGTGGTTAAGTAAAAGCGCCTCCTTTTTCTTTAAAATTTGTTGGGCAACGTATTACATTCCTGCAACTATCCATCCAAGCTCTCGATTAGTATTTTATCCAACAGTACCGACGCACCATCATGTTTGGGAGAACGCTCTTTTCACAAACAACGAAACTAACAATAGCTTAGTAACGTCATAGTTGTTTTTTCATTCACTTAAGTTTTCGTAAGAGACTGCGAACAATGTGGCAAAGCTCAAAATCAAAACAATTTTTTTTTTATTTATTTTGCACTAAAATAAGGAGCACTAACTGGGAGATTTACAAGATATGTCAATTTAATATTAGTTTACTTATAGCACAACATATTGTCATTAACGTAAACTAAAAGGTGTAGTATAGTACAGTAGCTATTATTGTACAATAAAATGGTAATATAAAAATTGAATCACAGCTACAAGAGGCAAGTATTTATAGCAAACACTTTGAACATTTTTGCAATATACTTTTGTATCCTTGGTATCACTTGTTCAGATGATCACTTTTGAAACCTTTTTAACACCATTGAACAGTACCATCCGTCAATCTTTTGAGCGTTCCTGGAAACAAATACACCAAGAATGTTGCTCAAAATTAAAGTACCCCATCCTTCGCAGCTTAGCGATGGTTTGTGTCTCGACTAAGCACCTTTTTTTCGATTTCACATTTTACATTCACATTCATTCTGCACGATATCTGATACTTATACGAGGTAGAGGTTTAATAACCAGTTATTTTACACTTGAATATATTTTCACCGCTTGAAAAACTATTCAAAAATCAATAAACCACTACATATTTCTTTTGCTCACTCTGGTATATTCATGGGCTGCACAAACACACGCACAACTGTATGCACTACACACATGTCTGCTAGATAAAAAACTACCATGTCTTTAAAAACAAAATATTCAAATTATTTCCTGCAGTATCCTTCACATTTCGGGTGGACTGGTGGTCTGTAATAGTGCATACGGCTTACAAGGCCCGACGTTGTTCCAATCCCATTCGGACTGCTTCCCTTTAGGTAGGAGTGACTTTCCTGGTAAGGGTACACCAACAGTCACAGAAAACCAAGCACATAAGCAATTTAGGGACACCTTCACGAACTACTACCCAGTAAGAATAACCATCATTCACATTTCAAAAGTGTTTTCACATTATAGTGGCTACTAATGCATTATTTATTTTATCACTTTCTTGAATTATCCTTGTGTTTGCGGAGTTGCTCGTGCCGTACAGGATTTCACTACATGCACTTAGAGCCTGTACAACCTCTAGGAAATTCCTCTCCAAGTTTAGATAATGTGTGTCACAGTCGTGCAAGCCGAGCATACTATTTTATATTTCGTCTGCAATTGATTGAGACATTATAGATGTTTACTGCGCATCAGGAGGTTCTTCCGTGGAACATGCTGGCGCGCCCTATCGGGGTGTGATTCATAATAATTAGGTGTCTGCATGTAAATGCCTGATAGAAAAGTCCTTCCTTTTGGTGACTTTTAACAATAGGCCGGTTAAGACGAAAGGATTGTATTAATCATTATCAGCTTTTAATTCACTTTTAGTTTACCACTATCATGATATCGATATTATTACTCAATAGCTTTTTTATACTTTCATTCCAACTGGCCTTACAGCTTACACTATTGTTAATATCTCTTGAACATTGTGCCCTTTGCCTTTTGGTGCCACTAGCATTTTGCGTAAATTTTCACCATTTCTACTTCCTTTTTCCATACAATTAAAATCTGTGAAAAATCTAATACACAATACACCATAAAAAAAATTATATTCCAGACAGGCTGGGAATTTTGGGCCTTTTTCTGTACACCAAAATGACCGGGCATGATTGCGCTCTTTCCTAGAGGAAGGTTCGCTCAGTTGACTTCAAGTTTGGAAGCTTTCTCGGAGGATATTTTCTCTCCAACTTTTGGAACTGTCAGATCGCCGTGTCCGGATTGTGCATACATAGGCATACCGAGGTATCGTACAATTCATACGTAGCTGCTTTTGTGCTCACAAACACACCCGAAATAGGAGAGTCAAAAACTGATCTATAAATTTCCACAGCGGCACAATGGCGTGAGATTCGTGCAAATCGATACAATTCTTAAACATGTTTTCCGAACAGAACAACGAATACATCTTCACATGAGCTGATCTTACAGCACCACAATCACATAACACATTTGATAGGTCGAAAAATGTGATTATTATTAACTCCGACCCTTCAGCATAGCACCGTTCAGATGTAAGACACATATTTGTTCTTCATTTCACTGTCTTCTTTCATTTACTGTGTTTCACAGATACAGGATATTCTTTCTATCACAAAGAACCTTATCTGCCGCAAATTAAGATATAACACATCTTTGTTCTACTGTCAGCAACGTTTGCCATCCACTTGTTTTACTCATACCTTTAATCACATGAATGGGCTAATTTTGTCGGGCACACACTAAATACCGAAGGCAAGAACCAAAACGTCTAATTTGTGCACAATCAAACAAAAAAAGAAACTATGGCCAGAGGATAGAAATTATTTCTGCATCTTAACAATTTCCCATTGGAAGCTTTTAGGTGGGTTAGGTTCAATCGTTCTTCGGATCGACCCACGTTTTACAACGGGCGACACTCGAATAGTTTGTCGCGTGTATCCTTTTGGGATGGAAACCGAGATTCTTTTAACACGAGCGATAAAATACTCTCTCTGTGGTACATCATCTTACACTACACACATTCATGCTCGCACATACACAAACACTGGCTGCAAGTTTCGAGCAGTGATTCATACCGCGAGCATTGAGGATATTTTTGGATTCCATACATTCCAGCTCGAATAGCAGTGACAGTCGAGCAAAAGCTTTCTTCACGGAGCCGTTTGACACCAAGCAACTGCCAATAACGGTACCGCGATTAATTCTTGTGAACCATAGTTAAACCTCTGCAGCAAAAATGCCGTCGCCCGTATTCGTAATATCCGTACATTTTTGCGTGCCATTGAAATGAAGATCACTGTCGATTTTTTTCAATTTTTTTCAATAACGTACACACTATCGCAAAGGTGATCAGATATGCATATCAACCTGTGCTGTGTTATCACTTTCGGACGTTTCCTTCCGAGCTTCCATCGGTTTTCACATACACTTGCCGCAACTTTTCTTAGCGCTACCAACCATGTGCGCTCATGAGACGGAAAATTGAACTGAAACACGATCTCGTTCGACGCCAGACTCAAACCTCCAAGCACTAACACTCAAAGAGCCGGGAGATCTCACAGCACACACAAATTCAGCCCATCGCTACTCACCAACTCCCCAACATGGGGTGAGCGCGTGGGGAAAACGTTTCGATGAGCGCGCTCATGAAAGCGAAAGTGCAACTGATAGGGAAAGAAACACTCAGCAATACTATATCGCGTAAGTAACTCATTCGCTTCTCCATGAGCTGATTTCGATTTCAAAGCATTGTTTGTTCCTATCGATAAACTAAGTGTTAGTTTGTTTATATATTTTTTTGTACTTATTTTCCAACATTATTTTACCGCTCTCGAGCTGTTTGAAATGCCATCGTCAAAGTTTTGATAGTATGTTCACTCTAACAAATTTGCTGTTATTTTTTTAAGTTGCAAAAAAGGCCCGTTAAATAATAACAATCCTAAAATCATTCCAGTCCAGCTCGGTGGCCTAGTGGTAACGGCGTAGTCCTGTCAAAAACGCCCGTCGCCGGTTCGAATCTCATTCGAACCACTACCGCCTCCCATACGCAGGATAAACTATCTTGATATGGATGGGGTACACTCAGTCACAGAAAGAGCCAAAAAGCATATTTAGTGCTCTGGTTAGGCTAGGCCTAGCTAGACTCCAGAGGGGCTGTTGTGCCACCTAAGAAGAAGAAGAAGAAAATCAATCCTTTAAAAGTAATAAAAAAAATGTTAGAAAAATAAGTTTTTATTACTTTTATATTATATACAATCTATTAATGATCGTTGTTTCTAGTAAACTATTTTGTATTTATTTAGTCTATTTAGCATAGAATCATGTATGGAGCCAGGGTGAAATGGTTAACTGTTTCGTTGACTTGGTACAATTGGCAGAAAATTTATTCCATTTTGAAACTCATTTATAATACTATACAAAAGCATTACATTTGTACAATGTACAAAGATATATTTTTTTTAAAAATTTAGTAAAAATATGTTTTTTTTTAATACTTTGGACCAGAAGTAACATCAACTGTTTTATTCAGCTGCCCCTTGTTTGATGTATATCTCAAAACAAAATTGTTTCTTTAACATGATTTTCAACTGCAGCAGGCTTTATGCACTGTATCAAACGATATATACTGACTGGGGCCTATCATAAGGCCTGTTTTTGTAACCGAATCCCATCCGAACTGTTGTCACTATCATGCTATCGCTACACTAAGTCACAGAAAAAAAAAAAAAAAACAAGTGTTTTGGTGTTTAGTGTTCAGTTTCGTGTTTTAGTTGGCCTTGACAAAGGTTGTTGTGCCATTCAAGAGAAACTGTATAGAGCAGTACGGGGCGAGGGTGTTTTAAGGCGCTGATCCTCACACGACACGACCGCAGTGAAATCTCATCTAACGCATCCCATCCCATCCATAAACTGCTTCTATGTGGTTATTTTGTTATTTTATTTTTGAAATTGTTTGCCTATTAGACTGTAACAATATAAAAAAAAACTTAAAACCAATCCTTAGCCTATTCTTAACGCTAAGCAAAAAGTCCTCAATAAAACACACACACACAACAGAACAAACGATAAGAATGGAAGGTACTTCAGATTTGAAAACAATAAAAAAAAAATCACAAAAAACGAAACGAAAAGACACATAATCCGAAATATCTTTTTCTTGGGTGGCACAACAACCCAGTAGGGTCAAGGCCTAATCACAACACCATTGAGCTTTGGCTCATTCTGTGACTGAGTGTACCCATCCATAACAACGTAGTTAATCCTGCGTATGGGGGGTTGTGATTAAGTGTACTCGTAGCAGAGCAGTCAATCCTGCGTATTGGGGAAAGGGAGGTTTGTCAGCGATCCGAATAGGATTCGATGCAACGTCGGGACTGGTCGTATGGACACAGTATCACAATCCGAAATCATTAAAAAAATATTAAAAAGTTAAAAGCAAACATTAAAAGTGATGAAGACAGACTATCCAAAAATATTTATTTATTCATTTTATAATTATCTTAT
>KB671572.1:8280-34081 GCA_000349105.1 Anopheles epiroticus | reverse complement strand
AAGTTTTTATTACTTTTATATTATATACAATCTATTAATGATCGTTGTTTCTAGTAAACTATTTTTTATTTATTTAGTCTATTTAGCATAGAATCATGTATGGAGCCAGGGTGAAATGGTTAACTGTTTCGTTGACTTGGTACAATTGGCAGAAAATTTATTCCATTTTGAAACTCATTTATAATACTATACAAAAGCATTACATTTGTACAATGTACAAAGATATATTTTTTTTAAAACTTTAGTAAAAATATGGTTTTTTTTAATACTTTGGACCAGAAGTAACATCAACTGTTTTATTCAGCTGCCCCTTGTTTGATGTATATCTCAAAACAAAATTGTTTCTTTAACATGATTTTCAACTGCAGCAGGCTTTATGCACTGTATCAAACGATATATACTGACTGGGGCCTATCATAAGGCCTGTTGTTGTAACCGAATCCCATCCGAACTGTTGTCACTATCATGCTATCGCTACACTAAGTCACAGAAAAAAAAAAAACAAGTGTTTTGGTGTTTAGTGTTCAGTTTCGTGTTTTAGTTGGCCTTGACAAAGGTTGTTGTGCCATTCAGGATAGACAGTATAGAGCAGTACGGGGCGAGGGTGTTTTAAGGCGCTGATCCTCACACGACACGACCGCAGTGAAATCTCATCTAACGCATCCCATCCCATCCATGAACTGCTTCTACGTGGTTATTTTGTTATTTTATTTTTGAAATTGTTTGCCTATTAGACTGTAACAATATAAAAAAAAACTTAAAACCAATCCTTAGCCTATTCTTAACGCTAAGCAAAAAGTCCTCAATAAAACACACACACACAACAGAACAAACGATAAGAATGGAAGGTACTTCAGATTTGAAAACAATAAAAAAAAATCACAAAAAACGAAACGAAAGGACACATAATCCGAAATATCTTTTTCTTGGGTGGCACCACAACCCAGTAGGGTCAAGGCCTAATCACAACACCATTGAGCTTTGGCTCTTTCTGTGACTGAGTGTACCCATCCATAACAACATAGTTAATCCTGCGTATGGAGGGTTGTGATTAAGTGTACTCGTAGCAGAACAGTCAATCCTGCGTATTGGGGAAAGGGAGGTTTGTCAGCGATCCGAATAGGATTCGATGCAACGTCGGGACTGGTCGTATAGACACAGTATCACAATCCGAAATCATTAAAAAAATATTAAAAAGTTAAAAGCAAACATTAAAAGTGATGAAGACAGACTATCCAAAAATATTTATTTATTCATTTTATAATTATCTTATTCAGCTACGTGGTCAAAATAAAAAAAGGTTTAAAAAAAAACATACATCCATGGCAAGATGTGAAGTCGTTGTTTGAATCATTCAATCGAGTTGCGAAACTCGAAGGAATCGAATGTGGAGTAATAAATTTCTGTTTCTTAGCGGTCGAGACGATGCGTAAACCTTCATGCGGGATAATAAGGATGGCGAGCCGATCGTTTTATTCAGCAGTTCAGCTACGAATAGGCATCGGCGTACAGAGATCGGCTGAAGTCCAAAACGACGACCTCTAGCGGTGCATGAAGAAAGTGCATTACGGTCATATCAGGATAGACAGTGTAGAGCAAGCTTACTCTGAATAGTTTCAAGTCGATTAATAGAAGTATTTGTAGTGGGGCACTAAAGCACGCACGAGTACTCCAGGACCGAACGATCAATGCTGGAATACACAATTTGAATGCAGTTTGGGTCGTGGAACTCTTTGATGGTTCTGATAACGAGACCGAGTAATGGGTTTGCTCTTGTAACGTCGTTACCAATGTGCATCCTGAAGTTAAGGTTCTCGCCATAACGAACCCCCAGATCCTTCGCCGTATTACCGCTGAGCTATCAATTAAATATGTTAAAAATATAAAATACCGTTGGGTTTCTGCTACGATAAATTGAAACGCAGAAGCATTTTTCAGGACAAACCATGAGGCCATTTCGCTGATACCAGCAACAGAAGGAATTGTGGCAATCTTACAGCAAGTTGCATGTATTTAGCAGAAGAGCACAAATTGTTGCATCGTCAACACAAAGGATGGTACAATTTACCCCTGGGGGGTAGTACGAAAAGGGGTAAGTAAGGGTGATGAAGCAGAAAATCCTTTGAAATATGTTCGTCTATCTAAAAATGTACGAGCGCTTTTCGAGATGTGACTGTTCAGCCATTGCAGAAACAACGGCACGAGACCTAGCTTGGCAAGTTTTGCGATTAGTAAAGCTTGATGAGAAAAGAAGTCAAACGCGGCTTTCATGTCGGTATATATAGTCAAATTGCTTATCAGCATCGACGTGTTTTATGCAAAATGAACGGACTCTACCAGATTCGCTGCAGAATTTTTTCCGTAGAAAAGCGTGCTGTTGAGGGCTCAAGTAGCCAAGGCATGCAGCTAGCAGTGGTTTCTATACAACAAGCTCGAAGGCTTTAGCTAGCACGCATAATGATCTTATTCCCCTAACATTTCCGGCTTACCCTTTATCCCTTTTTCTAAACGGAGAACCATCTTAGAATGAAAGCACTCTTCAACCAACCTTCAGGGTTTGTCTCGCTGCTTTGTAATTTGTTTCTCTACTCGTTGTCCACGTCTACTTTTACCGAATTGTGGAAGTGTGTTTGGCTCGTCCTTGCTCATAATGTTTCCATGATCTCGAATATCAGTGGCTCGATATCAGTGGCAGATCAAACCTTTTGGGAGCCCTAGGTGGTACGGCAGCCCTTAGTTATTGGTTATTGGAGGGGAGTGGAGGGATACGTTTGGTCACCTAGTCTACCTACCGTTAGATCAGTCACTACTAAATACAGAGATATTGGTTGGTGAATTGTTTGGGACCCGATGCGACTCGAGAACCCATGTATCGATCCTTGACAGTGGTCATTCACCCCACAAACAACTCCTACTCTACCTCTTCACGGTGCTAACCGGGATACGAGTAACCTTTGTGAAGATCAGGTAACCAACCCTGGGGGAGCTTGGCATCGTATGCTGACAGAGAAAGGGGGGGAGCATGCTCTGTGGGTGCTATCTAAGCGTCGGTTCCCCAGTCGTGAGGCTCACTAACCTCCACGAGCGTCTGTTTTCCAGAAGGAACGGCTCGGAGAAGCGTCTGTTCTCCAGTGGGACGGCTGAAGTTGAAATGTGGAACCTCATCAGCTATATCCAATGTGGCAATCCCATCACGAGTTGCAGGTTGCGATTCCTTAGTAAGGAGGCCAGCTGAATTTAAAAATACCACAACTGAACAACTAAGGTAAAATACGTATCGTAAAAACGAATCCAGACCCAGGCTTCGGCTAAAGGACAATTATTGGAGGCTTGGGACGTGAAACTGCAGGTCACTAAATTTCCATGGAGCTGTTCGTCTTCTCTATTACGCCATAAACCCTCTCAGGTGTTCCATTGTGGTACTGCACGAATGTTAATGGAAAGGAAGAAAAGTGTGCCCTCATGAAGGAAGACCCGATGACGAGAAGGATGCCTTTTACGCGCTAATAGAGACGATGTAGACGTATGATGTAGACGAGATGCACGAGACGTGACATCAAGATTCGGCCAAATCGGCGCGAACGAACGCCCAAGAACGAACGCCGCGAGACACCCATTTGAAACTCATTGTATTTCATGGGTCACTAGATTGCAAAAAACAAAATGAACAAGGAGAGGTGAGCGAACACGGCGGCGAACGTTCCCGTTTGTAAATCATTCCAATCCAATTAACAACTATACGCTCGTATAACTACGATTATAAAATTATATTCCAAACTGCAAAAAACTGTGCTAAAAATGAGAAACTCCTCGCGGCGTTCGTTCCTGGGCGTTCGTTCGCGCCGATTTGGCCGATTGTCTTAGGGGATATGAACGCGCATTTTGGCAGAGAAAAGTGTTTTAAAGCAACCGTCGCGACTCTTAGCCTGCAATGCTTGCTCTAATAACAATGGGCGTCGCTGTTATAACTTCGCAGCTTCCGGTGGAATGGTGGTCCGCAGCACCTTCTTTCCTCGCAAGGATATACACAAGGCTACGAGGAGATCACCGGATCTACGTACCTGCAATCAAATCGAATACATGCTTATTGACGGTCGCTTCTACTCGGACGGACGCAGCTTTCGCAGCATAAGTTCTGACCACTATCTACTCGGTGTTTGCATTCGGTCAAAGCTAACTAAGTCCTACAAACCTCGAGTCGGTAGAGCGGACCGCCTCAACATCGACCTGCTAAAAATTATGGAGGTGGCTTTGCGATATGATCAGACTCTAGAGGCGGTACTCCCATCAGCGGAGGCCTCTGTTAGGCCTCTGTTAGTCCAATGGAAGAGGTATGATCTAAAGTTCGCTTTGCAATGGAATGCTCAGTCAATGAAAAGTCGGACTGCGGAAACTATCGGGGTATCACCATACCGAATACTGCCGACAAAATCTTCTCTCAAATTCTACTTCAACGGCTACTTCCCCTGGTTGAAATGCCTGATTCTGGTAAATTGTTCGTGATTCATAGACAAATTCCAGTATTTCGATATTTTTCCTTATGTTCATTACTTTACAGCTTTATCAGTACTTCATGCTCTTTTTGTTTGGATTTTCTTTAAATTATTTCTTATAAAGTTTCTGGTACTTATAATCTTATGTGAAAGAATTGATATACAAATTGACGCACAGTTCCTGCATAAAACTGCATTTCAGCTTTGGAATCACTTTCGCAGCCTTGGAAATGTTCTAGTAAACCATCATCAGTCATATCTTACTTACTTACTTAGTGATATCTTACTTATCGGGTGCTACAATCGCTTCGCGGTCCTGGCCTGATGTAACAAACTCCTAAACCGCTCACGGTCTCGCGCTTTCGTGTGCCAATCCGTTATCCCGGCCTTGATGGCGGACGCCACCTTCCTACCTTAGTTTGGGCCTACTAGGCCTCCTCTGTCCATCAAGGATGTCATGGATACTAAAAAAAAACATAACCTCGTAATAGTAGCTAAACAGCAATACACAAAAAAAAATCCCTACAATAGTATTTAATCAAATACTTTGTTTATTTACCAGACCCATTTATACTGCTCCTTATTTTGGAATTCGATGTATGATTTACATGTGAATTGCGCAAGGATAATAGCGAATTCGAGTGATTTCCCGTAGCTAATTTCGACCCTGTTTCTTTTATCATCGTTACTAATTGGTCGGAATTTTCTGAGCGGCGAAGTTTTTCTTTCACACGCTCAATATCAGCTGAAGATCGTGCAAACGTTCTAGCTTCTGCCAGAGCAGCAAATTCTTCAGCATTTAATGACCTTAGACGACGATCTTGAATCAACCAATCGCAAACCAGCACTTCTTCGATAGTCCATCGAATCAATGGATTGGGTTCCAGTAAATTTCGCACCAGTGTTTTTACTTCTGGGGATAACGTGTCATTAACACGTGACCGAAATTTCCAGGCCCGTGTCATTTGTTGCTCGTACACTTGCCGTGTTTTGCCTTTGAAAGGTATGGATTTGTTCAGTAGCATGTACAACACAACTCCTAGTGCCCACAGGTCCGAAGCCTTTGGATTGTAGGGCTTACCTTTCAATAACTCGGGTGCTGAGTAGTCAAACGATCCGCAAAAAGTAGTACTCAATTGTGGCTGTCGATTTTTTTCTGTCACATACCGGGCAAATCCAAAATCACTTAGCTTTACATTCAGGTTGGCAGACAGTAGAATATTTTCGCACTTCAGGTCGCGGTGTGCGATTCCTGACTCGTGTAAATATTGCACAGCTAAAGCAAGTTGTCGACACCAGGTGCGTGCCTGTGTTTCTCGTAGTGGTCCGTGCTCTATTACAAACGACAACAGGTCACCCATCTCGGCATAGCGCATGAAGATGCAAATTTTGCTACGGCACTTGATGATAGAATTTATCCGGATGATATACGGGTGTCGTACATGTAGTAGTATCGTCAATTCCCTTGGCAGAAATCGTTTGCGAAACTTTTCACTGCATTTCTTCGTATCAATCAACTTACAAGCCAACGATTCATAACAATTGTTTGCTCGGTTATGATATTCGATAAGATGCACCTACGGATGATATACAAATATCATTATTGTTTACTAACATTGTTGAGTTGTTATACTATACCTTTGAAAATGCTCCTTCACTTATTCGCTTTATCCATCGATACCCTAATGCTTCTATTGATGGTGGTATAGGTTGCTCTCCTTGAAATGGCATTTTCTTTAGTAGAATGGTTTATGTTTCTTCACAAATCTTTACTAAATTGATAATTACTCGCAGCGCTACATATTAATTTGGACAAACTAGACGATGTTTTCGATATTTTCTTAGCATTCATTGCAATAGTAATATACTAGGCTCAGGAATTTGCATCACTTCATCGAAGTAAGTGGAAATCTATGCAATTTTTTTTCATATTTTGCGCTCACATTAACACTCACCCATGTTTCATGTGCAATTTGGTAACGTTTGGAGTCTACTATGATTATGTTTAGTTTCTAAAGCGCTGGTTAGACTAAAGTTGAGATAAGCGCGAAGTAGGCGCAAACGGTGTCAAATTTCCTGCATGGCAGGAAAAATAGAAGCTCGATAGCTCATACAGTTTGAATAATCGGTGAGCTCTTTCTTTACTAATTTTTGATCGCTTGATCTGATTTGGGTGCATTAATGAAGTGAAAATTAAGTGCGATTATGTTTTTGCAGTATCTATTCCGTTTTTTCGTCATCGTTGATCTGTTTTTATGATTGTAGTTGGCAATTGAATAAATCACGTACAATCTGCCTCTTATCTGCATTAATATAAACACCAAAAAAGCAACTTACAATATTTTTTCCGTTTTTATGGAGCATAGGCATGAGCTGTGTTGTGTTCACACGTAAGTTTAACAATTCGGGGCACGAACAGCTTGTTTGCGTTCGCGTCTACTTCGCGCTTGACTCTACTTTAGTCTAGCGAGCGCATAATAATGTTAATATTTGATCCATATGTTGTAATTACACATTTTCGCTCGAATCGCATGCTGCCTACTTTGAATCGTCTCGTTGATCGTGCCGTCTGCTTCGAATCGTGTCATCATGTTGGGATCCGTGCCATTACGGTTGAATTAGGGGCCACTACGATCGAGTCAGTAGCATACAACGATTACAAATTTGACCGAATAGCTCGACAGTTTTGGTGATTGTGTCTTCGGGCACACACAGTGGCTCTTGCATATTATTAAAGCTGCTACATATGGGTACAAAAGAAATGGGTATTTTTGAAAACTCTATAGGGAAGAGCTCCCAACTAAAATAGCAACAATAGTAAGGTTTATATTTTTAAGGATTTTTCTTATAAAAGTTAATTAAAACGATAAAATGTACGTTTCGTAAAGTACTACAATAGTTGAGGCTTTTGATTTTAACCAAGATGTTTTTTATAAAAGTATTCTGTTTACTCTTCATTGGGGATTGATATGAATAATTTTTTGTAAAAGACTCATGAACCACAACATTCCTTTCCATTGGTAGTTTGTCACATGCACATGCATCTAGGTTTCCTAGATTAAAACAGTTTTGGGACAAACTGTAGCGCGAAGATAAAATACGTTCCGGGGATAAAATATACACCGGATTCAAGTTCGGGAATTAAAGCTAGTGGCAATATGTGACCTTTTAAGTGCACCTTTTTTACAAAGGCACATTGTTATTGTTGTTTTGTATTTCCGTAGTGACGACTAGGCCATATATCAAAACTGCTGTTTGATCCTGATTCACTAGGACGACTAGGCCAGATATCAAAACTGCTGATCCAAAACCTGATTTGATAAAAAATATAACTCAAAGTAGGTCGCATCCGCATAAAAGTATGAACTTTTAATGATGTTTTAGGCTAAACAGACAAGAAAAATATCTCCTGCATAACTGTTGTTTATCGAATAAATCACTTTATTAACATTTTATGTCATTTGGGTATGACATTAAAACGTGATTGTTGGTTGTCTCCTCTGCATTTACTCTGCAAATTTAATTTATAATTGTTTTAGGTGGTTTATGTTTCTGCACTCGTAACTTTCAAACTACGGATACGTAACGCTTTTTTTGTCAATCATTTGTTTATACTACTTTTATCATTATAAATTTATCATTTTGCAGCTCGTGCATCATTCTTACCATATTTGTTCAGTATTGAAATAAGGTGGTTTTCGTCCCACATGAATTTTTTCGGGATCAATATGTATTGAGGTTAGCAAAATATCGATCAGAGGTGCATATTTTAAAACGCAAATTGTAGTACGACCATAGACGTTTGTTATTGACTACTTCCGAAATCTCATTGCCTCTACCATTACACTAAATGTTTGTTTTGTGTGTAATTAATGAATGTTATATGATAAATTTGTAACCGGTTTTATGAGTTGTTAATACAAACTCTAGATCCATTTGAATGTCTATATTTTTAATGTTGCTTTATCGTTAGGTATGGTTAAGTGCTGTTTTCTATGATTTCACATACAAATCTAATTAATAGTTGAATCTAAACAATAATGCTCTTAACATTCCCATTTCACATTAAATCATATCTTTTCGATGTAAAAGATGAGCTGAAAACAAATACTGGTTGTTATACTACAAACCATTAAAGGCATTTTGCAGGAGTTTCTATCATATAATGAATTTGTTCATCGAGAAAGTGAATCGTGCAGGCATATTGACTGTATTATCGATTTTTTTCTAGAGTATGCGTAAACATGTTAACATTTCTTTTTTTTTTATTTTGTAGAAACGGTGGACAAAATCGCTGTGCTATATTACAGTTCATCTGTAATTTTCTTGCTCATTGTTGAGCATACACAAAAAAATATTTTGTCTGATCGGTAGGCAAACAATTTTTATATTCGAAAGTGACGTTCCACAATTATGTGGAAATGTTTGCTAATTGTTGTTCATCAAACTTGTGAAAATTGCAACATGAACATGTGACATGAAGACATGAAGCGGAATTCACTAGCGTAATCCTATTTTACACTGACGCCATCTGCTTAGAACTAACAGAGGCCGTCAAAAACAAATTTCGCTACCACACCCAATAATCTAGGCTTGTATAATCTATGCTGGTTAGGAAAAAAGGTTTTCAAAGTTGTTCAATAGAAAAACAAATTAAAATTTAACACTGAAATATAAAAAAAAAATACTGAAAAATTTGATTAGCATCAGCAATGATTGCTTGTAAAATACATAACGGGTTACTGTAAGTTTTTGAGGAGACTGTGTTGTAAGTAAGCAGGCCATAGGCGTTTGCAAAGGTGATCCAAAGTAATATCTAGTATCCTTGCCACAACCAAACTGGCAATTGTTTAACAGGCAAATTGTAAACAATATATCCATTACTATACAGCACAGATGACACACAGATAACCTAAAATCGCAAAACTCAACTTATGCTTAATGATTTTTTGGTGTAAAAATGTCTAGCCATAAATTGAGTGAAAACCAGTCGCTTTTTACGGGAACGATTTGTAATGCTAATGGTTCGATCAATATTCAATTGATCAATATTCTAATTCGCTGTAATTCGCTGGTGAATTACGCTTCATTTCCTCCGGCTTTTATAATCGCTGAAAATCCTGTAATATTTGAACTGATAAACAATTTCACAAGACAGAAAGAAAGTTCAACAACAATCCTGCACAGTGCTACAATGCGCTCAATGAATCTATGAATTGGAACCACTTTTTTGAATGAAGAAAGAAACAATTATCTTGCTTTACATTTCATAGCAATATTACGAACCACCGTAGTTACATTATTTTTCTTTTGCATTTGCCCTTGCGAAACATACCACTGGAGTCAATGGTCTAAGTGTAGTTGACCACTGTCAAATAATTGCAATTCTTTGTGTTCTTAACAAAATGGTTGAGTTTTCCTTCATGAATCAAACGGATAAGAAAATGGTAACAACATTAATGTGTTTGAATGATGAATTTGTTTTAATGATTTGAAAACCCATTTAAAACACTTTTAAACTTTGATTTACAGTTGGAAATGGAAAATGACGAACATGTCACATGACATTGTGGAAACCATATCGTCCATATTATTTGGAAACCATACATCATTTGTCTAGCATCATAGAAGAATTCAATGCAATGGAAGGTATCAAAACTGTAATTGGTCTTGTTTTAACGGCTGGACCGCAAGGTTTTGTATAACAAATCAGTAGACAATTTTGCAGACCCTTGAAGATATGTCCTATATGTCCGCAAAACGTTAGTTGCAAGAGCTGGTTATTGTCTTTGGCTTTCATCGGGGTGTACATATTTTTCTCCAATATTTTCTGGTTCTGTTTTATTCGTTACAAAGGGTGGAATATGTTTCGTCATATATTGCACACCACATTTTTTTCTCAATTTGTTATGTTTTTTTTTTTATATAAATGTAACATTACCGTACAAACCAGAAACCTCATCAATACCCTGTGTTACAATATGTATCATACATCGGAGCATTTAAGAAACAACCGTAACTTACTTAACCGTTGCATTGTGCTTATGTCTACTCTAGATTTCCAAAATATTGTTTGTCGATCTTTTTAACCGACTGTCCATAATAAATTTGGTCCATAGTGATTTCAATTACTGCGATACAGTGCAGACTTACCAGTACAACCAGTAAAAATAATATTTTCCAAAGTTCCTATATTATGAACTAATGGTTTTTACTATAGTTCTACATTATAACGTCGTTGCCGTGTATGGTACTGCATTGACTTAATTCAAAACACTCAAAACTTGAAACATTGATCGTCCTGAACTACTACCATTGATTGCGAATAGATAACACGATATCAAAACATTCAATTACCGCGTAAATATTAAAATTCGTCGAAACAAAATTATTTAAACTTCGTGATAAATGAGTCGCATCAATCTTTATATCATTTTATATCATCGTTTCAACAGAAATCGGTTACTATCAAATCGTGTTTTTTTTTTATAAGCGCATGCATTTTATGCAAATGCTGATTTCATCAAACGTAATAATCAACACTGCTATTGTTCTTCAATTGTGCCAACGAAAATGTTGTCGCACTAATGGATTGATTAAGTGAAGTAGGATTACATATGCTAGCTGACGATCCTTTTGTAATTGTTGATGAAATCGAAACCATAGACGACGAAGGAAGCTGACCAGTAGAGAGGGACAGGCATCCGCCAGCAGCCGATTTATTTATTAGCGCAGCCTGGGTACTATTGTTACTGCCAGCATTTGCAAGTGTTTCAGTTATGTTGCTCTTGTACGTGTTACTCATACTATTTGCTGACCCAGATGATAAAGTTGATGTTTGTTGTTTCAACAGGTTTGTCGCTGAGTTGGAAGTAATTTTAAGTACTGGATTCGTGGTAAAAGGTGCGAGAACAGCACTTGTTTTTGCCACTTTTGCCAGAATTGAGCAATTACTAAATGAAGCCGAATTTTTCACCTGTATTGTTTTACTTATACTCAATGGCACCGTACATGCTGAATTGAACGAGGCCGATCGCTGCACCGGAGCGTTGGATGCATCCATTTCGATTGGAGTATAGCTACTTGGTTTGTTGGATCCATCCGGTAATTGTACTACTCCACTGTTTTCCAACTTTCTTCCAATTATTGACACCGCAGACGATTTAAGCTTTTTTGAAGAATGGTTTGATACTAACGAAGACGATGAGGAGTAGTTCGATTGATTGGCCGAGCCTATCTGATAAACATCCTTAACTGGAGAAAAAGATGCAATGACGCTCTCGGCAAAGTTTGTGCATCCCGAATTATTGTCATTATCCGTCTGCATTGAACGATTGTTTCCAGTTGGTAAACTGCCGAGTACAGGGGAAGAGGCAGTTGATGAGGCGGAAAAGGAAAACAGCCTCTGCTAGGAAGTGGAAGCAGTTGAACTGCGTATTGATTGTGGAGAATCAGTGACACCTCCTGCTCCCCTGCCTTCAGCAAGGTTATTATTGACTTTCGATTTCGTTGTCATTAACTGTGTGTTAATCGACGGCTGTTTTTGAAGTGAAGCAAGCTCCAACCCGACTCCGGAAGTAGTTGTGCTGGTGGTGCTGCTGGTTGTGCTGCCGGGATAAGCAGTTGGTACTGTTGAGGGATCCATCGTCATCTGTTAATATAGCCGAAAAGAAAAAGGAACCGATTAAACAATTAACATATTTATAATTATCATAGATTCACGAATAACACCAATGATGATAAACAATTAACATTGAAAAAAAAAGAATGAATACGAGCAACACAACACGGACATGTAAAACCAAATGTAATATACGTTCACAGAAAGATAAGTGCAGAGTTTTTTGACGAAAAATGATGAAACAGAAAGTGATAAACGAAGTAAATGTCATTTTGTAAAATACACAAGCAATGAATTAATGAATTGAACATAAAATCATAAATAAAACCAAAGAATCTGATAGTACAACATAAATAAAGTTAGTAGAGATACAACTTACGGCGATGCTAGTGACAATATTAGTGTTAGCAGAAGAAGCATTTGACGTAAAGGCGGAAGCAGCATTATCATTAATGCTGCTTTGACTTGTGCTATTTGAAGCAGAAGAAGATGCAGGCGGTAAATGTTCCTGACCTGAACCACCCATCGGGCAAACATAATCGCTCCATTCATCTCCCAGTTGACCACCTTTGTTGCTCTTTTTTCGTTTTAAAGAAAACTGAGATTTTTTTGGCGTCTGAAAATAAAACATTCACGAATCGTCTTTAAGGTTACTGGTTTCTATAAAGTTGTTATCAATAACATACCTTTATTTTTGCCGAAATTGTAAGTGGTTGGAATCCGAGCGTATTTTCAGCCTCACGTTTGACTTGTATGATATCACGACCCAAAAGCTCCTTGAAATGTGTTGCCAAATGACGACGCAACAATGTTTTACTTGGGGGTATGCTCAGTAAATCTGCAAATAGTTCGGCTGTAAATTTGACTTCGAATATCATCAGCGCACCGTGCACTCCTGATCCACGTAAATTTGGAGCATATTCTGCCAAATCGACGGCTCGTAACCATTCATGAACTCTTTGCGAAGTCCATAATCTTACATCGTCTTTTGCATCTAAACTGAGTTGCATTGTTCGACGAATAAGACAATCAGGGTTCCATTTTTCACTACGCATCAGTTGTATACCACGGCGAATGCTAGCCACGTGCATGCAGGACGATATTTGCAAGTGTGCTAAATCGTCCATCGTCAATTTATGTAGCATTCGTCCATCCATTCTTGCCGCTAAGAAGGCTTCTTTGTATTGGGGCATACTAACATCATCCAACCAGCGCTGTACCTACAATTTACAAGAAAACGTAATATATAAGTATAACTGTTCGTTGAACATGAGGCTATTTTCAGTGGTTTCATTTACCCATAGCGTATCTAGCTTTCCGGCACACTTCAACATCTCGTCGTCGTCTGCCGACCCAGATATATCTGCAATAGCTAACACTATCTTTTTTCGGTGCAATGGATTTCGCAAACTTAACTCTTTTTCGAAATCTACAGGCGAGGCCTTCATCAATTCGCTTCCAGGTGTTGTACTCGATTTGAACCATCTTCGTAAGTCTTCCTCGTACATATCTAAGCCCAGATGCTCGAGCCATTGGCAGATTGTATCTATATTCCATTCGCTAAACGGTTTTTCTGGTTTGCGATATTGGGATGTTCCACTCCAACCTAGGCGAGCTCCTGCGGTCGCCCGCACCCCGCCACGTTTAAATTCACCCTCTGGAGTTGTCATATCATCCAAGGTTCCGCTATTGCTTCGTTTGATCTTCCCAAAAATGTTTTTCAATTTATTACTCATTGAAGGTGATGGTGCTGGTTGGGGCGTGAAGCTACGAGTGGGAACACCGCCGTCTGCTTGTTCTGAGCTTCGATTGTCACGATTTTCTGCTTCGGCTTTGAACCGGGAATACAATAATAGCAAAAAAAAAGCATTAAATCACAAAAACAAAGAAAAATCTATCACGCTGTTGTTATATGATTTTTGTTAATACTTTGTTAGTACATCTAACGGGAACGCAACGGGACAGGAACACAAAAGTATTTGAACTTTATATGCTGGAACTGGAACAGTTCAAAAGTATTGTGACTCATACATGGATTAATAGAATTTTATTATATAAAGGTAATTCGACGAATCAAAAATGTCACGTAGAATTGTCTGTATAGTTATAAATGTGACATACAAGCAGTGCTATTATAATGGAAAATTAGCAATGCAATGAAACAGCGAACGCGTACAATGAAAACACATATAACTAGGTTTATGCACTATGCACGAAACAGTGTTACAGTATTTTAGTCAATTGTGTCATTGTCTTTTTATCTTTAACACAATTCAACTGGTTTTGTTAAATCTTGAAATTCATAATGACTTACACAAAAAGCACATTTTAACAAGAAAAAAAAATAAAGCACACAATGTCAGCCAACAAAGGCATTGAATAAGAGATATAAAAAATAAAACCTAGATTCGGTACAGAAAATCCTCGCAGTCTATCGAGCGTGTTGGGTTTTGGTTCTGCATATCGTTTTAAATCAAAACGGGACAAGTTTTGTAATGCATCCAACTGGGCTGACAATGCTGTCTCATAGTTTGCAATATACTCAGTTGCTACATTTTCAGCGGCAATGCATGACGCTGCCACTGCTGCTTCATCATCTAATAATGCTGCCGATGGAGGCTCTGTGTTCGCCCTTTCTTGATGTCGGTCCTCATTTTCTAAACTGTGCTCTTCGGTTTTCATTCGTGTAGCATCATTATGCCCATCGCTTGCAGAATCGTACAAAAGCTCTTGTGCAGATGCTGATTTCATACTTTTCAAATTGGACTCAGTTTGTGGCGATACAGTGGCTAACAAAAGAGCATTCATAGATGTAGACGATGTAAGTTTAGGTAGTTGCAATTGTTTGCTAGTGGAACGAATGTTACCTAAAGAAGAATTTTTAATAGTTTTATCATTTGCATTATCAGAACAAACGGCATTGGCGATATCTATTGCCATAGGCAGAGAATTTCTATCTAATTTTTGTTCCGCCAGTTTTTGTTGTAGATGTAATGATTTATCGGCACGTTTTGATCGTATATGAGCATCTATGAAAAAATAATCTAGTGGTGGGATCAAATTACCAAAAGCTACGTTTCGTTTAGGGTTGGCGTTACTATCTGTCGCTGTTGAAGAGCCGCTGGATGTGCTAACCGTTGATAATGTAGTAGCAAAGGCTTGTCTTGGAAGACTACTATAGTGCACATCAATACGTTGACGATACGATGCTGGGGGAGTCTGCATGAGAGTTAAAAAGAGCAAACGTTAGAAATTTAATCGTTCATTTGCTGTAATAAAGTAAACACATAAATTGTACTCTTTTAGTTACATACCTTAGGAGTAATAGGACTAATTCCTGTTTGTGGTAAACTTCCATGGCTTCCATGATGTATTGGAGACGAAATCAATGATGCTCCTGTAGCAGAGGTGGACATGCCTACCATCCTTGTATTGGTAATTATTTGGGGTCTTCTGAGCAAACTAGATGTAATGCTATTGTTATTAAGCACATTTGTTATCGCTGGTCCATTTGCTGTTCCATTAGTAAGATTTCCATTTAACAATCCTCCAGTTACTGCACTGCTTGTTACGAAATTTGTACGAAGTTCCAAATTTTCTCTTTCCAGGGCAGCCTGTTGCAGCTTCAGCTCGCTCATTGCTGACATGAGTTCTAGTTTCTGGGTTTCAAGCGAGGATCGAGAAAGCATTTCCTTGAATTTGACGATTACAAGATAAAATAAACAAATTAATAACGCTATGAACTACAAACCCGGTTAAATTTGGTTTGATATTCATTTAAACTCAACAACGGTTCGTGTTAGAATATTAAAGCAGCACTATTTGGGTATTATGTTAGTTAATAAAAGATGGGAAATGTTAGCATAGTTAGATATTTTAGATAAATTAAAACGTATAAACACTTTGACGGTCACTTTGCTGGTCAGCCAGGGTATTGTTTCGGTAACGTTTCTATTGCTAAATGTTAGAAAGCTTGGGTTTTAAACAAAATTCTTTTTTTTTGTTTTTTTTTTTGCAAATTTTCCTATTCTTAGCGTAGAACAATAATAAATAAATCATATTTAAAGTCTCAATTCAATGCTCTTCAAAGTAAAGTGATGAGCGCAGTTTTTCTATAACAAAAACTATTTAGTAAATCTAAAAGGATATTCATAGTCTTACTGATTATAACTTGAACCACAAAAAAACGAAAAAACCAAAACTCGAACCATGAAACGATTTTCGAGAGATAGAAATAATAGAAAATCTACAATTGTACCCCTTGCCGTAACAAATCTAGAGTTTCTTTTTCCTTTATTCTTGTTATCAAAGCAGCTTTTGAAATTTAAAATGTTTGCAGCAAAACTAAAACCATAAGTACCACACCACTAGTAGAAGTTATTGGTATTATCTAAAAAGATGACTGCACATAAATGTCTTATTCTTTAGCTTTAGAACAATTTGCTTGAAATCAAGAACATTAAACAGTTTATTCAACCCAGTTAAAAAAAGGAACACCAAAAATAACACAACAACCAGTACGTGTTTAGTCATTAAATTATAAACCAAATATCCAAAGCTTCGTTAAAGCGAAAGTGCTTTAAAAATGTATGCGACCATTAACATATCTTTACTGACTACATTTTGGCAACCCTACTGACAAACACTAGGCAGCGGCAACGGTATCGCATTTCACTGATTTTACATTCTATGAACTTCAACGGTCAGAAAAAATTAATCTGAGTTGTGATTTTATGATAAGAACAGAATATTGTGACGGAAAGAAACGCATAAAATTACGAAAATAATATATTGTATGTGGGAACAAAATTATAGGAATACCTAAAAATAACATACAAAATACAGTGAAAGAATAGGAAAGAAAAGAAGAAACAAGGTATGAATAGTAAAAATAAAAGTTTTTTGAAAACGAAAATATTTATGGAGCAAAAAAAAACATACAAAATAGAAGCAAAAACAGTCAAATAAAAGTCGTTCTATAACCAGACTATTCTCATCATCGCTCATAAGCTAATTTTAAAACATAGACATAAAAACACTAATCGTTTTTTAAATCGTTAAATTTTACCGTACGAGTATTTCAGTTGGTCCAAATTTCAATAATTTTGACAGCACAGTCTCTTTTTTTGTGTTCATGTTGATGAATCGAATGGATCCATTGATTGGATCGTCAAAGTATTTACTAACGATAAAATCAAATGAACTTATTTCAGTATTTATCATATAATAGCAAAAAGACAAAGAAATAATGAAAGAAATAGATAAAGTTAGAAAGAAGATACTATGCTCAAAAACAGGAAAAATGTAAAATATCGCGGTACTTTTTGTTTGTCAATCTGGATGCCAACTGTTTTTGCAAATACGCTTACTCGCTGCAGGAGATCTTCCGCGTTCGTTAGCAGCTGATTCTTCTCTTTTATCGTGTTTTCCAATTCACTGATTTTGGTAGATTGTGACTGCATATGCTCTGTAAGCGTTTTAACTTGCAATGCAAGCGATTCTTTATCCTTTTGCAAACGTCGTAGCCGTTCGTCAGTATCATGGCGCTGTAAAATATAATAATAATAATATTGTTTTAATCATACATTTTTTTTTAACAGCACTTATCTATTCAAAGCAATTCAGTTATATGGTTCAATGAAATAACGACTAAAATTCATATTTAAAATGCAATAAAGTTTCATTTAATACATCAGATTCAAACCTGCGCATCGTTGATCCATTGTGTTTGATGATCCATCGAGCAACAGGCAGGCAGAAGGGGATGATGGTAGCAGTTACGACTGTAGCAGCCGCTAGAGCAAGATAGATCCTGTATACTACCTAGCGCATTTTTATTTCCCTGTTGGTACAGTTCCTGCTGCCGACGGTGGTAATCGATCAACCGCAACTCCTCTCTGCTTTGGTGGCGATAGTGCGGGTTATTCCAGTAGTAATGCGGATCCCAAGGAGACAAAGGGGGTGGTGGAGGTGGCTCCCAAATGCCAGGACTAATACGTGAACTTTGCGGGTGTGCTGGACAGTTATGGTATTGACGAAGACTTTCACTACCGCTACTGTTACAGTTATGAAAGCTTCCTGGGTCATGTATGTGATCTTAACAAAGAAAGTAATAGAATGTTTTTGAACTACATGTGGGCTTATTTGGCAGTAAAAGCATTTAAAAGGAAGCTCACCTTTCGAATTCAAACTGAGATTGCTAGACATGGACCCGTATTTCTTCAATTCAGATGAGGATGATTTTTCTTTCAGCGAATGTGTACTGCGACTTTTTCCATCTCGCTCGTGGCGACTTGAACTTAGATTCCGCCGTCGATCCAAACTACCAGTTTCCCTTGTTGGTCTGGGTGGTTTTCCACTAGGAGCAGCATCACTAATGCCAATAGTGCTTGATTCGCTCGACTGACTCTGATGTAGTTTTTGCATTGACATTTCTCGGCTGCGTTTATCTCGTGGAACCGATCGGGTTGCTGTTGTTTGTGAAGCAGATCGTCGGTCAGATTCAACGGAAGCCATCGGTGCTTCAACTCGGGTGTGCGCATATACCCAAGTGAAGTCATCATCACAGCAAGTAGAGTCTTCTAAATGTATGTGCATGGTACATGAAAAGAACAATCAAAATACCGATGTCACAATCAATTTTTATTTTTGACCATACGTGATCAAGCATTGAGACGGCCTACCAACTATCACTTTAAATAACGAACATTCTTCTCTCTTTGGACCACAAACCGACATTTTTTTATAATATCCCTATTAATATGCGCTTGACCACTTTCTATCGCCAATGGGTTAATATTTTACTGACAAACAAATGAAACCGAAGGAACTTAACACCTTGCATTCAAATTCTCAGTCATTGTAGTTAAAAAATATATCGCCATACCTGGTTCTTTAACGCTGAACTATATTTTTTATTCACGTTGAGCATTATGGCGGTACGATGGGACCGCCAGAGCCGTTTTAAAAATGGGCTGTGAACATGGTCGATTCGTGTTGTTAGTAAATTTTATATTAGAAATCTTAGAGAGACAAAAAACATCCTTTTTATTTAACATTAAGGGACAATAAAAGGATTTGAATTTTGGTTCTGTCCTCGGTTATTTTGGTATAACACCACTGTATCTACTTTATCCGAAGTGTATTCATAGCAAGATAGCAGTCCTGTGTATGTTATAACATGGTCAGAGACGTATAACGTTGGGTAAGACACGAACACAATTGACCCACCGGCCGTAACATACTCTGACTTCTTGTTGGGTGGCACAACAACCCTGTAGGGTCAAGAGGCCTAACCAGAGCACCAATGTGTTGTGGCTCTTTCTGTGACTGAGTGTACCCATCCATAGCAAGATTCTTAGTCCTGCGTACGGGAGGCTGTGACTAAGTGTAACCATAGCAGGATAGTCAATCCTGCGTATGGGGAGCGGTAGCAGTTAGAACAGGATTCGATGTAACGTCGGGCCTGATCGTATGAAACAGGCATACGCCGATAGCCACGAAACCACCGAGAATACTCTGACTAAAGTAATCATAGCAATTTAACTTGATATGAAAAATTAGCAACGTGCGATAATTTGTATATGCACAAAAAATTAATCATTAATGTGCCATTAAGGTTGCGGTTTCGGAGTTTGTTGCAGCAGGCCAAGACCGCGAAGCGGTTGTAGCGCCCGATAAGTAAAGTAAGTAATGTGCCATATTCAAGATAGCATAATATCGATTTTAATAGCGTACTACATTTTGACTAAAACATATTCTCTAAATAATAAGATGATGTAAACCAATGTTACATTTAAATATTAACTAGAACAGCTAAGCCGCACAACTTGTTTTCGAAATGATACCTAATTAAATTGCTAATAACAATGAAAAATTCAAATTATTACAAAGTTTAACACTCTGAATCACCTGGATTTGAAATTTTTGTCTATATGATATTTTAATAATTGTTGCCTGCTAATTAAATGATTTGTGGAAAATAAAACAGAAGATATGTAATGTATTCCATATCATTAAAATACCGAACACTTTCTTACACAGGCAATTGCAAGTTGATCCATTCACAAATACAATAAAATGTGGTTTGGTAAGCTTGCAAAATAATTATGAACAATTATCAGTCAATGTACAGAGATAATTTCAATCAATGGTGCTACAGCTTGAATCGTAGATTGAAATCATCAGGTATTGCTTTAGTATCGAACTAAGGCATCTATATACAGCACCCATACAAATACACTCTCTTTTAAATTTTGCAACAACTTTCAGGTGAGCACGTGTCGAGATTATTATCAAATGAGATTACACTTGAAACTGATTGGTCCAATCAATTCCGACGCAGCAATATTGTTCCACTTCAAGAAAAATAAATGAAAACGTTGATATCGTAAGACATATTTTAAAGAAAGGACAAGAAGATTAATGGAAATTTGTACGATGTACTTTTAAAACACTATCTTTTTTGTACCTTACCATACCAAGTTTGATAAAAACTTTTAAAAAATCTGTATTTTTCACCTGTTTCTTGATTTATGTACCGCTCGGATTGTTGACACCTCCCATCATCAAATAATGTCTTTCTCGCACCGTCATGTCCATGGCTATTTCGTCGCCGAGGCTTGCGAGAAATAGACAGTTTGCGAAAACGTCGTTCTACTGGTGATAACGACGTCGAACGAAGAAATGGAGACTTATCACGATACCCGGACGAATGTTCACAGTAATCGTCCTCTTGTGGACTATCACCTTCATTACTGTAGACGCTAGTGCAATCGTCATCAGAGTATTCGGCCCCGGTGGAGTCAGTGGACGTGACACTCCAAGAACTTTTGCGTAACGTGTTCGACACACCACTGTTGTCGATCGACTTTGGATCTTCTTCCCGAGAATCCAGATGCGTTTTATTTGCTGCAATCAAATCACAATCGACGGTACTATCGTCTTCGCATGCTACTGCTTTATCAATGTGATCTACTTTGTTCTTTGATTCACGGTCGTCTTCAAAATCAGAAAGCCGAGATTTCAAATATGCTTCTGCGTGCGGCGATAGTTTGGAGCTCTTTTTATGACTTTCATCTTTTCCACCGCTACATGAAATTTCATCCTTTGCAATAATTGGCATTGGTGGGACAGGTGGTAACGGCAAGTCAATGAACTCGCCATCCTCACTGTAGATACTGTTACGCTCACGAATAGTTTCAAGACGCATAACGTCGCATATTACGGGATGGCACCGTGACCGTGAAGGAGAAAATGATTGAAGAGATGCCGATGACAAGTCTCTCTGATGTCCTGGTGTTGTAGTTGAATATTCCTCATTGTCACTATCATCGAAATTTTCCATCGTTCCCGGGTAACGGCAGCGTATTAGCAGTATCCGATAAGTTTCAATTCGAATGCAAATTCTTCATAAAATCGTTCACCACATAATTTGGCAACATAGCTGACGCAATCGTGTGAATAAAAAAATAGTTAAAAACAAAATTTGCCACCACACTGATCACACACTGAGGTAATCTTTAGTAACGTTTAGTACTGTTATCATTATCACTGATGTCAACGCCTCTCTACATTTACGAAACAGACACAATATTTTTCTTCTCTACCATGATATTTTGATTCCAAAATGTTAATGCACAGATTGAACGACTTTTAGCGAAAATTTTGGGCACTATAAAGGACGAAAAAATTGACCAAGGCACCAAGGCACTCTACGCGGCGCACACATGACCACGGTCAGCGACAGAAATAAACGATCTGACTATCTCGCTGCGATCTACGCGTATTCCGATTGAATGAAAGCCAACGATTGCTAGCGTGCTAAGACTAACACTATGTCAGCGCTGCGGAATGATTTGTGTATCGAAGTGATTTTATGTAGTAGTACACAACACAAATGCCCTTATGTATTCGTTTTAATTGCATTGGAATGTTTGTATGTGTCACAGTGCGTCTTCCAGCAAAAGATACGGTTTAGTTGGTAAACAGAAAACCCACCGTATGAGTCAATGGCTCGCGTGGTAAGCAAAAGATTAAAACACACATTTTCACACAAAAATTCCACTTCCCTTCTTTTCGTTACGCACATCGTTCGGTCTGTATGGTTGGGGCTAGAGATATTAATACATTCGCGTTTGTCGGTAAAGTAAAACACGGCGAGAGAACCAGGATCAACTCGTCTGAGAGCTAAATCTATTCACTAAATCAGTTGAAATGCTAATGTTTTCTTACTAATGACCTATGTGTGCGTGATTCTTTCAAGTCATTTCCCAATGATGACGTGCTGTACGCTTCTTTTAACGTTATGAAAGGCTTCCGCAACGATGATGTTTTATTTGCATTTAATGACGCCCTTTTTTTTAACAAACAATTTTAACCAAACATGTGGTCACAGAGAAAAATGCGCATGAATGTTCGGTGCGCAAGCGCAATCCACTAACAAAGATCCACAACAACAGTTTTGATTTGGTATAGCATACTGGTGAAATGGGTTCATAGCAGTTTCGCGCTGTGCTCTCACTGTAAAAAATATTGATGGAAAATTGAAAAAAAAACTTCTTACCCTGATTTTCATTTGTAGTTGAAGTCTTCTTTAACCGGGGTATACGGCTTTTAGGCGCTTCATCCGCTCTAAACCAATAGTTTGCCGAATCTAATTCTAAGGCTGTAATTGATGTTTCAGACAAGCCTCTTTCGAGGGATCTTCTTTTTATAGCAGAAGCAGTGTTGGAAACCGTTCCATCTTCACCATCAGTTGAGTGCGAAGTCTCGTCTCCAGAAGATGGAGATGACGTTTCCGACGAGCAGGATTGGGCAGACATCGTAGAAATATCGTAATGCAATTCGTTCGAAATAATTTTTATTGTTGGACTGCTTTTTTCTAATTGCTTTTCAAATGCAGTGAATAAATTTTACTATACAAATAACTTTCTGAAATGATCATAATCAATGCACATGTAACGTAATCAAACTTTTCAAGTGATAATCATTATTCTAATTTTGGTGCGACTTGATGTAGGCCGAATTATAATCTAGATTAATGTATTAATGTGAACGTGTATTCAAATAGCAATACAGCCTGACTGTTTCTACGGAATATAAAAAAAGTATATTCCTTTGTATCCTATGTATCGAGAAGACGGTCTTATTTATTATTAGTCCCATCTTCTAGACCCCCTTCTAGTGTATGCCACTGATTATTAGTTATTTCTATGCATATAGCTATGCTAGTATATTTTTATATATAGTTAGACCTCAAATAGCTATTTGAGCTGAATAGCTCATATACCTGAATATTATTTCGTTCAAATATCCGGTTACTATTGACAATTGAGCGATAATTGCACAAGAATGATTAGCTAATGCAAGACTTACCATGAAAAGAACTATGTTAGAAAAAAATTGTATCATTCCTTATGGATTGTATTCAAATTATGTATGTGTTTCATAAATGTAAACTCTTTGTAAAAATCTTTTTCCAATACAAACCCTAATTGGGTCTCTATGTATATACATATCTACATATCATATACATAGCGTATCTGTATGATATAATCTAAAACATTAAGCAAATATATGACTCTTGGCCTTTCTGTACAAATGCTGTTCGGTATGTTCACTTTTTGACGTTCCCTGACACTAAAACTATAAAATGTCTATTTTTAGAATGTCTGGATTGAAACTCCTCACATAGCGAGATAACACCGCAACAATTCGTATAAGCACGATTTAATTAGTAACACAAAACCAGTGTAAGGCCAATGTTGAAAGAAAAACATAAGTTTTACCAATTACAGGGGCATTTAGCTTAAATCAAGATTAATATTATACTGATATAGTTCACAGGTTTTTTATGAATTTCTACAGACACTGTAATTTATAGATTAATTCACAGCTATATATAGAATCTACCACTGATATGTATAACAAACAATACAATGTTAAATGTTACCGACACAAAATTCACTGCACACTGTAAGGAAAGCAACGAGTTTAAAACAGTTTCTCTGGTTGATCTTCATATGCTGACGACAGCCGAAAGACTAATTTCGATGCTACTTTCGAGCCATTTCTGAAGAGCGAAAAGAGAACGCACAATGCGTAGTGCTGGATCGAACGCATCACGCACGCATTACATATGAAAACATGTGTGAGAAAACATTATAGTACCTTTTGTTTGGATTTCTACCCATCGAATGACTACGCAAGGGAAAAATGAAATGAATGAAGAGCAAAAAATCTGTCATACAAAACATCGAACTATTTTTGCAATAATATTATGCTATTTTAAATGTGAAACATGAAAAATAATAAGTACAACTATTGCAAGGAATAAATAATTAAATTATACTCGATAATCTGTAAAACGTGATTGTCTAGCATATTACTTAACCAGTGGAAATAAACATGTAAGTACATCAAATCATTAAGTTGAGCAATAAATTGAAAAAAATATATATTGCATTCCTTCTGATATTAAAGAGCAACATTCTCTATCATCCCATGGATGAGAGCGTCGATCCATGTGTTTTTTTTTATTCAGTAGTAACGGCCAGGCCGTATTCCATGTATTATTATCATTTGAAAAAATCATACCTATCATCAAACCCGCAAACTAACATCATACGTGTCAAACTGAGCAATCAAACTATAATTATTGTTCTTTTATCATTTTATAATTCGATTCAGGAGTTAGAATATAATTTCATGTTTCAATTACCCCTTCACACGTGGCTCAAAATTTTCCTATCTTTCATCAGTTATCATTTTATTCAAAATAGGAATTATTGCTGAAGGGTTTATGTTTGGTGAAATATAAAAATGGGATTTTATGTTGCATTATATTGGATTAATTCTGCAATGGATTTTTCAAACCAATGAACTGTAACCTTCTGAAAAACTGAAACAACTTTATAAAAATGTGTTTAATTGTGTATAATGAAATTTTTGTTTCTTGATAGGGTTTGTATCGTGTCCAAACGCTGTTCTTTTTTTTGCAGTTTTCTACGATACAATTTAATACCTAATGTTGCTGCTACATTTTCATAGACACGGGCCTAAGTGTAATAAGGATTTGAAAAAAAGTCCTTTAACATTTATCATTTTGGCTTCTTGATGTCGAACTGAATTTAATTTAATTTAACAATTTTAGCTTCTCCACAATTTTCAAATTGCTTTTACACTTCGATCGATCGATGGATGCGACACCTTGGTGGATAAGTTTTGTAAGTTTACGCGATTCGGGAATGAGTGGTACATTGGTAAGTGAAACGCTTTTTTACGATATTAAAAAACAAATGGAAAAATAATGTAATTTTGAGAAAAGTAAAATTTAATGCAATGTCTAGTAATGTAATGTCTAGTCTCTTTTTAGTGCCTTTCGCATAAAGTTTTTTTCGCCTAGCAAACGGATTGAATTTGTTGTTCGAGAATCTACCATATGAATAAATGAATTTTTTCGAGAATCTACCATATAAATAAATGAATCAAGTAGCAATACGGCCTGGCCGTTACTACCGAATAAAAAAAAATAAATCAAGTAAATATCTTGATTATGAATTGGTTAAAACTGCAATTAAATGAAAAGCTAGCTATTTAAAATATAAAATTTCCATCCACGAAACCATCCACGTTATGCCAACATTTACTATCGTTCGTGCTGACGTTCACAGTGCAATTGTATTTC
>KB671571.1:58756-159537 GCA_000349105.1 Anopheles epiroticus | reverse complement strand
CTGCTGGAACTCAGCAGATCCTAGAAGCCACTGAGCGCGATCGCTACCGCTCTCAGCAGGAGCGGTTCTCTTGATCCCAGGCAGCCGAGCGGGACGGTCGCATCGTTAGTAATAAAGTGTTAATTGTAATTAAAGTAATCTACGCCTTTTACTGTTACACAAGCGACCACAAACCAAAGAACACAAAAATAACATATGCCTAATTATAGGTTTCCGACAGTGCTGTACGAGTGAAGTTATTTGAACTGTCAGTGGAATTGCTTTTATGGTAGTTAATAACGGCCAGGCCGTATTACTAACTGTCGGAGTTAATTGTAATAAATTTACAATCAATGTAGTACTGCATTTTTGTTTTTTGTACACCACAATAGCTCAACTTTACCCTTCCTACATGCAACGATATACAACGCTAGAACCAATCTTTTATACTTATACTATATTTTTTGTCGTGTTTTGAATTTCTACCTCACCGTTTCAGGAAATTTATTGCTTAGAAATCAATAAGTACTGCATAAATCCTAATCAGATGAATTCACTAATCTTCCCTTTTCGCACTCGGCAAATGCTTTATCTGCACTTAAACCCATTACAGCGTCCATCTCAAGCAAGGAATTCTCTCTAACAGTCGAACATCGTAGCGTGGTGTGCATATCGCTTCTTTGGCCCAGTTTACGTGAGGAAATTGAGCACCATTACTGTTATGTGTGCGATAGATGACAGTGATTTAGTCAATATTCTGCCAAAGGAGAGATAGAGAATAGGAAAAAAAACAAACTCAACATGAGCGTGAAGTGGCGCAGCGGTTAACGATTGGGAAAAGGAAACTGCCCAGCGGGTCGTTCAGCGGGGCAACCGGAGAGGGGTGAGATTCTGCTGACAACAAGCAACTCAACATGCCGGACAACGTACTTTTCCTTTCACTTCCTTCTTTGCCTTTTTGGTTTCCGGCTGGTGTCACATTTTATGGTCCACCGGAAACCACGAAAACATCTCGTGGGCGAACAAGTGCGTGAGGCTACCGAACGTTAGCATGGGAAGATGTAAACATATTAGAATAGGAAACAACCACCACGGTGGGAGGTGGAAGGCCCGCGTGGGTGTTTTATACAAAGCCGCTTAAAGAGAAGTTCTATATATGACTATTGAATTTTGTAGAAAATAACACAAACTGAACGTTCGGTAGAATTCAAGTGACAACATAACAGTTGGAGCTGCTGCCTGTCTTTAAATTTGTATTTTTTTGTAGATTAGACAAAAGCACATGCTATTTAAAACTGAAAAATAAATTAGTTTCCAAAAAATAAGCTAAGAAAATAAAAATTTTAACTGAACTTCGTATCGAAACAAGAGCTACGACATCAAGGATACCCTTCATCCTTGCCAGTACTCCAATCAACCCAAGGAAAGTAAAGACAGCTCGTAGAGGGATCGCACACGTACGATTCGTGAAAGTGCGTGATGCAAAAGGTAACCATAAATTTGAGTCTTGTCGAACGTGGCGGCCGTTTGTTTTGTCGCAACCGCATCGCAGCCACCGCAAAGGCGAACATCGTAATCGCGACTTTGTGTACATGGTGGTCCATGGTTTTTGTTGAAATCCAGCTTTGAGGTCTTCACACTTTTTTTTCAACCTTACCGTGGAAGCATTGATTGACGTTAGGCAATGTTTCAGATGATGCTTGGAATTGCGAAAAGGGCATCAGTTGGAACGAAAGGAAAAGGGCCGGAAGTCGTTGTACCGTTGCTCGGCGGCGGCTGGAGCGGAAATGTTAAGCAGGAAGTTCCTGTCTTACTTCAAACTCCGTCTCGTTGGACATGTCGTGTCTGGAAGGTAGTGTTACTGTAGTACTTTGAACACGGTCGGCCAGTGCCCCCGACGGAGCTGACTGTACATTTATGCAAACTTCAATATGTGCAATTTATTTATGCAATTTAATATGTGTGATTTGTTATCATCAGTTTTTTAAAGAAAAATTACAACCTATTAGGAAAAAAACTAAATTTAAAATAAAATAGTATGGGTTTTGTACACGCTGCTACAAAAATAACATGCTTACATTAAATATAACAACGGTTAGAGTTGAACTACGCTTGTCATTGGTATCGGATCCGGTCCATTTAGTCAAGAAATTGAACACCGTAACCCTTTTCACCACGATTCGAGCGACTCGTACATGGGATGGGCAGTAGTGGGGCAAGTTCATACCGCTTGAACTGCACCCATGATTATCGACCTTGCTGCTGCCACCAGCAGTAGCAGCGGAAATCGCTCAAATGGTAATGTTACACAGTATTGACTTTTGATCCTTTGCCAACACCCCATGTCGGCGGTCTGAAGTGGCCATATGATGGATGACCTGATGGATTAGTAACAATGTGGGATTCGATTACATAAATCGATTTTTTTTTCATTTTCGGCAACAAGGCTTGAATGGTCATGTGTGGAAACTTTGAAAGACGGCATGTGTTCGGCAGGTTTTCACAAATAATGAGTGCATGTTTGCCATTATTGGTAAAAACAAATTGTAAAAGCATTATCTATCTGCTGCGGTTTATTACAATACAAATGAATGTTTGTTTTCTTTCAGCATTCAAAATTTTAATTTTGAAGAAAGAATGTTTAATTTATCGGTTTTTGAATGTTAGAAAATGACAACCAAAAGGGTTAAAATGTTACGTCAAAACGTTTGTTCGTGAGCGCACCAAAAACTAATTTTTAAAACGTTGTTGGCTAAGAAAAGGGAGCTTGATTGCGTCCTGCGACTTGTCCTTATCCCTTTTATCTCATCGGGGTTTCTTCTGGCCTCATTAACACTGACTTATCTGCCAGACGTTGGACGTTCTTTCCAGCAAGTAAATGTAACCTGTTTTTGATAATTGCTGCAAATCATGCGTACTTTTTCTTGTTTGTACTGTTATTCAAGGACTCCCTAAGCCACTACTACTGTGCTTGGTTATCTTCAACGTTGTTTGCCCATAGAAGAATTCTTAGTCCTTTCGGCATGTGCAGGCAGCACAAATTCTCCCGCTAACAGGAATATTTATTTTGAATGTGAATAGGTAAGAAACTATTTGAAATATTTTAAAATAAACAGGTTAAAAATACTCACATCGTGTTAAGATCACTATTTAAATCATTACATGGTTACAATTATTTACCACGATTTCCTTCTAGTAATTTAGATTGTTGTCATACTCTCTACTGCTGTTGGGAGCAGGGATCGGATGGAATCTGCTTTAGATGAAATTCTAATACAGAATTGTTTGATTTATATTCTTACTTACTCACTTGTCGGGCGCTACAACCGCTTCACGGTGTTGGCCTGCTAAAGCAAACCTCGAAACCGCTCACGGTCTCGCGCCGTTGTCTGCCAATCCGATTGCCCGGCCTTAATGGCGGACGCCTCTACGCCATCCTCCCACCTCAGTTTGGGTCTGCCACGCCTCCTCTGTCCATGTGGACGACCTAAGAAGACTTTACGTGCTGAGTCGTCTGGGTCCATGCGTATAACATGGCCAGTCCAGCGCAGCCGGGCGAGCTTAATCCGCTGCACAGCGGAGAGATCGTTTTACAGCTCGTACAGCTCGTCGTTGTATCGGCTCCTCCATTCTCCCTCACGAATGGGGCCAACAATCCTCCTGAGCATCTTCCTCGCGAACGCGGCTAAGAGGGTTTCGTCAGTTTTGGACAGCGTTAATGTCTCAGAGGCATACGTGAGTACTGGAACTATACAGGTGCGATATAGTCCCAGCTTCGTTCGTCGCGACAGGTTTTGTGAGGTGAAATGCTTCCTCAGGCTATAGAATGACCGGCTGGCCGCCAGCATCCGTGCGCGCAGCTCGACTTCTATGCTGTTGTCGGTGTTGACTTTTGATCCAAGATAGGTGATGTTTGGGACGACTTCGAAAGTGCGTTCACCTATCCGTACGTCACCGCTAGTTAAATCGTCATTTGCCGCTGGTGGTGCCACCATCAGATTGGTCTTTGTCTCGTTAATCTGCAACACTTGATATGTATTTTTGAGAGTTATTTGAACACTGTGATTTTCCGGTTATTCCAAGTCTAGCCACATTGATGTCATGAAAACTCCATTACACCAAAAAATATCGATGCTGTTGCCGAGTGTCCATCCACATCAGTTCACCATAATTCTAAACGACAATGAAGAAATTGTGATTGTTAATGGTGAGTTAACGGCGAGCCTTATAGGACCATGCTAGGTGATTTTTTGTACGCAACAATCCAAGATAAGCACCTTGATGACCGTGATATGCGCACCGTTCTACACAGACCATGTAACTATCCATCTTTAGCGCAATTGTTTTGAATATCAAATAATCGATAGAACTTTAGCAATACGGGCTGGCCGTTACTACTGAATAAAAAAAAATTGGTAGAACTTTGATATAACACAATTGGACTGTTTTTAATAGGAAGCCGTCAAAGGTAAGTGTAATTAAAAACAAATAAATAGCTATAGTCGTGATTCTTCTCTTCGTGTGACTTTGAAGGTGAAAAAAGAACATTAGGAGCCAGTAACATCCAGTAATATAAAAAAATTAGTAAAACAAAATAATCAAGCGATACTGCCTGGTCGTAACTTCGGAAATAAAAAATGGTATAAATCACTTGGAACATATCTAAAACATATAAAAAGGGATCGATTTTCCCGAACTTTCTACAGTCATTTGGTTTGCCAAGAAACTATATTTTAAGCTGTGCAGTTACAAAGGAGAGAAGCAATACAGGAACAAAAGGCTTGAATTATCAAACAGCAAAAGCAGAAACGATCAAATCAGTTCAATATGTCAGAAAGGTAACTCTGCAAACATAACAATCCCCGCATGTGGTATTCGCCGCTGTATATCAAACAGTGCTATCCCAGAAACGAGTGGGGATATCGGGACTGTAAATGCTGCTGAGCATGCAAGATGTTGCCAGGTTGGAACACTCACGTACGAAAGGTACCCAGTACCCAGTAGTGAGGCTTTCTGTTTGCATTTCTATGAATTGCACTATGAACCAAAACCGGTTGGTGCACCGACAATTCTAATCTCGTGACCAATCGACCAACCAATAGAGCCTGACTAGAGATGGGAGAAGGTATTGTTCTGACTTCGCCATGCGTACTGGGGGTGCCATTCATAAAACGGCCCCCCTGTCTGAAGGTAAACTTAGGGTCAGTAGGATGCACAGCATGCCTCTGCTGTGCAGCCTGCATTGTGTTCGATCGATATCGAAGACACGGTGGTCAAACGCAACCGTGGTGCGAGATGGAGACGCATCGACCTAATAATAATGTCCCAAATCGGTCAAACGAACTGCAGCGCCTCTCAACCCGGGAAACACCCTTCATTCCGGGTACCGTCGAGCTAATTGCACGCTCGAAACGGTCCACGTTTGATCGGGTTTTGGGCCATTTCAAACTACCAAGAACGCTAACGGGAAGGGCGCCTCCACCGCACGTTGCTACCACCGCTCAATGTCATCTGCATCGGTCATTCTATTAAGCGGTAGAACAATGATTCCATCAATGTGTATATGTGTGCGTGTATGTGTGACGCATGCAGATGCATCCATGTGCAGTATGCAGTCCTGCAACGGACCCAGTTCCAACCAACAAATCCCCGTGGTGGCGACTAGCACCGAACGAGACTTGTAGCAGTGGTATGGTCGCGTTCCAGGGTGTTGATTTTTGCGGTTCACGCGGCCATCAGCGAAACGGGAGCGGTTGGGTCTCCTCCTACCAATTGCACCCTTCAAAACCAACCAACAAAAAAGGTGAGGAAGAGAAACAAGCACACAATCGCGTTTGGGAACAAATTATTGATTAAAATTTGCACCCGTTTCGCTTCATTGCGATGCAGCCGCAGTGCCGATCACGAACCTCGGAACGCATGCAAATACGGCGTTTGGTTTGCCGCAAAAAGCAAACCATATTTGACGAACCTGGCTCAAGTCTAACCGCGAACAGAACACGGATGCAGCGGGCTGCTGGCTGGGGCCGGCTTTCCATCAAAACTTACCCGGTGAGTGTGCATCACGTTTGGGCATCGATTTTGGGGCAAAGACAAACCGACCGGTTTGGTTCGGTTTCTTTTCAAGGGAAGCGAACAACGTGGGAAGCATGGTGATTGTACTGAAGCCAGCATTAGAACCACAGAACTTTTAGAAACCACCAGCAAGCTGTTGATTTCAGCTTTGGGGGGAAAGTGAATCAGTATCAAAAACACTTGTGCAAATTATAATATATAGTTTCTTGAAGTAGTTAACCGGAGGTAGCTAATATTACAATTTATGTTCCCTTCAATGTTCACACGCATGGAGATCGTGACAGATCAGGGCTGGCGGTGATTGTAGAAAACGCTCTTCAAATTACATCACCAAACGTTTGCCATAGAAGCTGGTCGGTCAGCTGTGAGTTGATCGGACGTGAAGCAACAGAAAGCAGGAGAAGAAAAAATATATTCCCCAACAGCACACAACTCCCCACTGCATTCAAACCCATCGTCTGAGGTATGTGACTGAAATTGGATTCATGCCGCCCATTTCCCGCCAGTGCCAGCCGTGCTTCCGTTGTCACTTTGTCAGTACGGGAAAATGTTGATTAACGGCATTCTTCTCTCAAATGGGGCACCGGGCGGCGACCCTCATCTCGTTATCTCATAAATTTACATTACACGTATCGCGACCGTAATAATGCAATGTACCTGGCGGTGCTCTGGTTGCCAGACCAGTGGAAAGACATCGGTACGTCGACAGCTTCGTGACGTGAGGATGTTGTTCCGTCCGGACACGTCGGAAGTCGCACGTCTTCAGGTACGTAGTATTCTGGTACCGGTGCCGACGTGTGTTTCAATCGCACCCAACTATTGCTTGAAACGTGGGGGGGGGGGGGGGAGGGGGCACACGGGAAGAAGGATTTGAAAGGTGTCGGAGTATCGCTTTATTTGTGTCTTTGGTGGATGAATTTCTTTCGACTTTACACGTTAGTCGGATGTAGCCCAATCAGGGCAAATATGTAAAATTTAGTCTAATGAAGGAAAATTTTGTAGAATTGCTGTCCGGAGCATTTTATTCTAAAGCATCCGAAAACTCAAATGGATCTATACTTGCTATGTTTTGAAATCAACTCATTGGAGTCCGAATGCTATGTAAGTCCATAAAACAAAGTAGTTTTGTGCACACGACCCTTTACAGAATTTACATTGCAACTACCCACACGACACTTTAATGGGATTTTTGAATAAAAAGGAATACTCAGAATTTTTGTTACATTTTTGCATTAGTCAAAACAATACTAATTGTTTTCCTTACAATTAGTCCAACAACGAAAAATAATTCGTGTTTAAAAAATAAAAGAGTTTTTTACAATCTAAAAGTACGGTGCGTTTGTGATACATTCGAGCAGCCAAATTTTTATACCGGTCATTGGAAATGGAAGGTAGCATTTGTCCTTGGACTGGACTCTCCATAGTTCGCGACTGTTTTGGATTGCTGACACCATATTAAGTGGCCACGCCTGGGTAGCACGAACACTGGAACTAACCAACTGTCCCGATATCGACATCCATGTTTCTCCATTTCTTGTCACCTCTCCTCAAACGCCACCCTTCGCTTTGGTCGGTTACTGCCTCGTCCCTAGCCATACCCTGCACTCTGCGTGGCTTCCGTTCGGCGGCCCATCCGTCCGACCGCTTGAAAGCGTCACAACAATGCTCAGCAACGCATTATCGGACCGAGCAGGTTTCGGATGTTGTTGTCGTCATCACCGTTCCCTGCGGTGGTGACGGTACGCTGTTCGTATTTTCAAGAGCACTTGAAGTCTTTCCGATGTTGAAGAGTTTTCGGGACCCAGGTCCGGAGCCATCGTTGGCTTGTCACACGCAATGCTAACGACCGCAGAAAATGCAAAACAACCTCCTCGCCTTTGCACGCTTCTCGCATACCTTCTTGCACGCCCGGGCACGTCAACCAATGTAGATATTTTTCAAACATCGGGGGTTTTCTTGAGATTTTAGCTTTGCTTTGTGCTTACTCCGCTTGCTTGAAAAGTTGCCCCTGTTGTGTTGTTTCGACCCGGTTGGATTATGTTTTGTTTTGCTGTTCATCATGGACAGTGTGGCATTGCTGGAACAAGTTTTCTCCACCGAAGGAGTGAATTCGAGGCATTGTCTGTTTCCTTTTGCAATGATACGGTTTATATTAGCTAGGATCAAGTATAGCGTTTAGAAAGATTAGCAAAAAGACACGCTGAGAGTTTTGACTTATTAAAAATCACAACACAGCAACTGAAACAACACAGAACTTCCGAACAATTATTGGACCTCTGGAGGGCTGGATTGAATTGAAATGTCCGAGTACACCCGGCAAAAGGTGCCCTTCCATGACATAAATTATAGGTTTACATCCTCATTTTAAAGTTGCAGGAGAGGGTTTCAAAATTAACATCACAAATTGCAGCCCGTCCACGAGATACGTATCGCATCACACAGTGACAATTTGACGGGTGAAAAAAAAGAAAAATATACGCCTAATCAAAAACTTAACGAGATACCATAGCATCAAACTAAGGTGCTTTTATATTTTTTTTTACAAATAAACCGTAATTTGCAGTAAACCGTAAAGAAAAGTATTTGGTATTACAAACTCGCAAAAATAAAACATATTGTTTTTGCAAGAGAAACATTAACATATTCAAACGCTGTGAAAAATGAACTCATTTTAAAATAAAAAACAATTGTTGACTAGTTTGTTTTACTGGGACGGCTCGATGGTCTAATTATGTTCTAAATATGTTATGCTGAAAAAAAAAAGAAGACAAAAACATTAGTTTTATGTTCAAACCTTAGCACAAAAAAATCGAACGATTCTAAAGCAATTTGCTGACGACTTTAAAATGTACACCATGAAAATAAAAAAAAACTTAACTGCTTAAAGTACGTAAAATATTAATAACGTATAAACTGAGTGTTCTAATATATTGTCAAAAATGTACGGCGTTGTTCACGGTAGTAGAATATATAAGTTTAACTTCAAATAAATAAAGTGAAAAAGGTATGTGAGGTATGTCAAATTAACACTGAAACGAAAAATATATCACAAATATGTTACAAAACAGCCAATACAATAAATTAAGTAAGCATACAAATTTTAATTTTTCTGCTAATCGTTTTTAAAAAATAGATGTAATCATTTCTAATTATTTTAAAAGGTTTCAAAGTATATCCTTCAAGTTCTTTGCAACGTGTGTAAATCCAACTCCCCTCAATACACTTACAGTCTCGTGCTCGGTGCGCTTTCATCGGTATGTGTTGGCTCGTGATGGCTCCCTGCTTATGTATTTTCCCTCTCCTTTGGGCCCGTTTCTTTGACCACTTTTTAAACGAGGCATAATTACTCGAGAATTCCACCGCACACTTTCTGCGCCTGAGCTCGGTCTGCAGGATGCAGTCTTAGAATGTTATGTACAAGTAGAGTAAAGACGGAGCAAAACGAAACGCCACCCCGAATCATTTACACCCGGCATCCCGGCACACGTGCTGCATGTTGCGGGTGTCCCGTGCAGCTTCATCTTGAGCATGTTGCGAAATTGCACGATACGGTCGAAGAATATTTCCTTTCCATCAAACCAGCAGCGACAATCGTGGCTGTGCGCCGTGGCTAGGTTTGGCCGAAAACAAAAATTATTCATGCCCTTTAAAAAAATCCCCTTTCATCCACCCATCCCGTGAGGGAAACATAGTTGTGTGGGTGTTAGGGAAACACTGTATCCATATATTTACATACCGTCTCGTTGCATTTGGCAGGATGCAAGGGAAAAACGACAGCAAAGAGTGAAAAGTAAAACCGCCAGCGAAACACATTGGAAAACGATGGAACGGCGGTATACACTTTTGCTGCTGCGGCCTCAAACTGCTTGGTAAATACTTTTGCTTTTGCAGTGCCTTGCATTATGTCGCTCGGTTCAGGGCACCCTTCACCGGTCTCAAATTTCATCGACGTGTCTCGCACGGTGATGAAAGCATTAGAACGGAGTCGCATTCCTCCCTCGCACGGTTCTTTCATTTTCATTATGCTTGCACCGTACCGGGAGGGGATGTATTTTTTGAATTACTTCTTTTTAGTCCTTCCGCTCTGGGGCCGTGCCGTGCACAGCTACCCCGGGATCGGTGCATTTTTAATTCCGCTGCCGAATGCGAAACGCTTCCTTAACGCCGCTTTGCTTATCGCCTCCATGGACCTCACTCACCGGGACGCTAGGGGAGTAGCTGCCCGGGCAGTCTCAACGACTCTTCTCAGGGCTGGGCCCGCGGTGAACATACGAGCGCGATTGTTTTGTTTCACTTTTCAAGTGCAGCCGGGGTTCGCCGTCATTCGTTTTTCACAAGGGTTTCTTGTTTTATTGATTTTTACCTCTATTTTGCACTAGCTGTACTCCAACATTGTTTGGCCGTCGGTTGTAGATTTTGTTTGCCGATTTCGTGATGTAGGGATATGGGTCGATAAGGGATTACGGTGCACACAAACATAGCACATTTTAAGCAGCAAAACCGAACGTGAAAGCTTGGACGGCGCGCGCACGAATTACGTATTTTTCATTGCTATCAACTATACTTGAGTTATGCTGCTATCGAGCGGCCAGTGAAACTTGCACCATTATTGGCTAAGAAGCTCTTCACCCAGATATGCTTATGAATTTCAATGCTTCGAGGGACTAAAAATTCTTTTTAAAAACTATAAAAAATCATAAGAACGCATAAAAGGAATTGCCAATTACAATTCATTAAATGATGTGTTTTGTTAAGATATATTTAAATAATACTACGAGATTTCAACTTCGATTTAAATTGGTATAATAACGTCGAAAAAGGAAAGAAAAAACGAGGAATGCATATATTTTTAGACATTTTTTTATTGCCATGTGCTGTATACCAAGAGTATTCTGAAACTCGTTATAATTCTGTATAGCATGGTAAGTAAGTGTTATATGCATATGTTTTGTTTAATGAGAAGTACAATTCACATTGTGTTTGGCTCGTGTAAGACGAATTTTCTAATGAGATGTGGCATTAACTTATGATTGATAGTAAAACTGTGAGCATAAATAAAAGCGTTGAGGAACCTTGAACGACTATCCATGTGCAGAACAGCAAGAATAACAAGCGTTAGCGTTAGAAGTTAGCGAAAAAAATATTTGTGATTTAAATCGTGATATAATTTATACCAGTGATTAACAAAATGGTCCCTACATTCTACCAGTGGGCGCCGGTAACATTTTAGTAGGCTGTGGGATCAGTCCACGGAAGGAAGATGTGTTTTAGTGAGTTTCATAAAAGTTTTTTACCGTATAATAAAGAGAGCGAATAGCTTTCAAATTTCAACAACTCAATATTGGTTGAAATGTTGGCGAAAAAAACATCACATTATGCAGCATATTTGGAAGGCCAGAATTCATTCAAGTAATATTAGCTAAAAATAATACAATCACGAAAACTTAAACAGGTGATTTAGACATTAACATTTATTATTTAAACAGGTGATTTATACATTTATTCAAGTAATAAATGTATGTATATGTAAATGTACGAAAACTTAAACAGGTGATTTAGACATTTACATCTAAATTAAAAACGAATTTGAAACTAAGAATGGAACGTGAAGATGTGTGTCACTTTTCATATATGAAACAACGCATAACAAACGGTATTTACTCATTAGTTGCTTAAAAATAGATGTTTGAATTTAGCAATTCCTGCACAGAACTTCCTTTTCCAAAAATTATGTTTGGCTGCAAAAACTCTTGCTGTAGTACGTCATCTCCAAATTATATCCGGTTTTTTTAATTATTTCAACCAAATTAACATCTTTGTACCATGTGTTGGTAAAAATTAGTCTAAAAATAATCATGTACACAAGTTAATCTGGCCAGGATTCAATAATAAAAAAATCAAATACACCAAATTCAAAAAAGTAAAAATTGTTCGGGATTGGTTAAAAATGCTTTAATAATTTTGCTTTGCAAGTAGTTTAAAATGGTTGGTACCATCAATATATTGAATAAAAGTTGGGCGCTGAATGGATAACACTGCTCTATATAATTTACAAGAAATAAAATAGCAACTGCGTCGGAAGGCATAGGTATTACGGTGTTACTCCACATCGAATCCATGTCCATGATCGAATGGCATTTTTCTGTTAAGAACGCATGTGATGTTAAAATATTTCGTGAAATCTTGCACCGGAAGACTATCTCTCGACCCCATTTTGTTTGTTCGGTTAGTGGTGTAACGCTTTACTCTCTTTAACTCTTCATTGACGAATGCGTCACCATCACTTTCAGTCAATCACGCGATCATCAGCTTATGATACCCTACTTGATGACGATATTCCCAAATCGACACCTCAGGACACGCCAGGAAAGCAGGTTAATAGTTGCTGCATAGCTGCAAGTGTAGTTTTATTTCTAAAATTTCTACAAATTTGCAATTAGGCCTAATTGTACATGCAAATGATGTGCCATTGGAAATAAAAGATAATTTATACAAGCTATCTGTTATTCCTAAACTACAACCTAACATGCAACCAAAGTGTCATACCTGCTGTGCTTGGATTGCTAATTTAATTTTAGACTTTAGATATATTATGCCAAACATCCAGAAATTATTAACGACACGATTGCTGGACAGATATGGTACTGTACAATGTACTGACAGCCGTACTGATTCTATTGATAATGGAGTACTCACCAGCGTGTTATGTGACTTTTTTGACATGGAATTTCCCGCTCCTTGAGTCCATTCAAACGTTGATCCACGAGCTTCGTTCTCCATTTATAGGATTTTTGTTTTAACGACGTGTCTGCTGCTCGGACTTGATGTCTTGATGATCGTATACAGTATGCATGAGCTCTCATCGTTGAACTTCTCAATCTATTTCATTCAGGGCCTTTCGGGTCTCATACAACCCTAGACCAAACAAGGTTCTCGTGACCCATAGGCTGAATGAACCGTCTCTTCACCTTGGTCTGTAAGGCGTTTGAACCGGGATGCTGCATGCTAAATGGAAATTGTATGTTCAGTTTAATGCAAAATAGGGTGTATGTTAAGAAGTATGTAATGCAGAAAGGACTTAGGACCTTGTCGATTAAAATTAAAACAACTAAATGATCTGTATACCGCATAGAAATTCCTCTTCTTTATTTTTGGACATAACCCATCGTTACAAAAAAAAGGCCTGATTTAGAGACCACAAGAAACATTTTTCACACGTTATTTGCATATACATAATATAAGCATAATATTATATACAAGTTGAAGATTCTTTCACGTTGTTGAAATGCGTTTAGAGCAGAAGCACAAGGCATGAATCAACGAATTACTGATAAACGAAATAATGCTCTGAACGAATCTAGTCGTGTATGAGTCCTGATTATTGAAGGAGCCGCTAAAACGACGAGTTAAATCTACGGATGGCGCTCGCGGTTCTATTAGATCTAGCGAACCCTCCCTTTTCCAGGTATCGCAGCCCAAACTAAGCCTGATTAGTTATTAGCATGTCAGTAAAATTGAATGACGGATAACTATATAACAAGAAAAAGGGGGAAAACACAAGCTCTTGGTCAATTATTCCTGAAGTGTTTATTACAATCTTCAAGCAAATATAAGTTTGAGTTACAGAACAGCTTTCGAACGTGTATTAAATAGTTTGAAATAGTCATCAAATCGAAAAACTTTTCGCTTTGTTAATGGGAATAGGTCCGCCAACATTGTATCTGAATGATGTGATAGGTACATCCTAGCGACAGAAATTATCCAACTTTCTCCTATTTTTTCTCCTCTCTGTGCAACTCAAATGATAATGCAGAAGACTTTGCCAGGATAATATGCGCGCGAATAAAAAGGGGTGTCAACGCTGTGAAAAGTGAGATAGCAAAAATCGATTACGCTTTTTAACGAAGCGCAAAGTGCGCCGGGCGAGAAGGAACTTTCCCTGATCATGGCATATTTCTTGCGAACAAGCGTGTTTTGTGTACCGGTGTATTTTTCTTTTCGTTCTCTCTCTTTCTCTTTGACCGGTTATGTTTTGTTGAGCTGTAAGGAGTCTTTTTTCCTCTGCCGGAATGTTCCGCAACTAAAACCCGAGCGCATCTTAGGGGTAGCTGCGTCGTAGAGTATCGTTGGTGCAGCGAAGCGCATCGGAGAAAGTATCAGACGTGCCATCGGGTGGTTGGCGGAAGTGGACGGAAACCAAGGATAAGCACCGACCGCCACCAGAGTGCCGGAAATGTAGCGCCCAAAAGCAGAAGAAGCATCCAGTAAAGTACGCGAAGGCGAAACCGTGCAGACAGGCAGACGCAGAGTCCGCTGCAATTCCGAATGAAAGCACAAAAATCAATTTGACAAGGGAAATTGTATTTCTTCCAGTGTCGGGCGGTAGAGACGGCGACGATAACGTCAACGATGACGCGACAAATTGAATTTGACAGAAACGGAGACGAAGAAAATGCAATGCTTATTTTCGAAGCTCGTCTATGTTTCCCTATCACTTATCATCGTCTTGCCCTCCTTTCGGTAGGAGGATGAAAGGTGTGCTGCGATGCCGCTACACCTACCACCACACTGGGCTGCTACTCCATCTACACTGGTGCAACGATGCATTGATAACGTGCTGTCTCATCATTTCCTTTGCTTAAGGATGCAAACTCTCAACTCGGGATTCAATGTTTCGGGAGCATGGATTGATGCGATCGCGGGATGTTTACAAGGTTCGTGCAGCACTGGACGATGTGGCATTGGTTATTACCGGGGACTAGCGAGGAATATCGTTGACCTTCGTTGCGTGAAATGTGTTGATGTGCTGTGTGCTCTTCTAAGGGACAAAGTTGTCTTTCCGGATGTTTTTTGTTTCAAATTTTCGCGAGTAATTTATGCAACATTAGACAGAACAAACCGTCCAAGAAACAATCGCATGCGGATACGTTCAGGAATTTGTATCTTTCATCTGCATTCATCAGCACATGGTTCTAACATCAATCGTGATTGTCACTGCACAGCAATCATTCGGGATATGTTATCCGAGCCATTCTGCTTCATGTGGCGCCGTGTTTATCCGATTGCATTCCGGTCGTATCTCCGAACAGGGGCTACTTTGAGGGAAGGCGCGTAACGCTGGGATGGGCTTTGCATGTACACAGAATTCATTCGTTTATTTCGTTGAATCGTTCATGCGACTGAACGCTTCCGCTTTAGTACCACTATTAGGAAATGGTGAACTGCTTACATTTTACACAGTTCTATGTATGCTTATGGCACTAACAAAGTTCTGCCTTCATATTTTTACTGATTACAAGATATTCAAAAATAAAGCGCTTGAGGCTACCCTTATTTAATCGCTTCTATTTAAGCTCCCAATCAGAAGACTACTTTGTACTATCAGCGAATAAACTTTTTACAGCATTGTTTCGTAAACGATTAAAATTAAGCAAATTGCTGCTGGCAACTTGTTCAGTGTCTGTGTCGCTCTTGTCATGCGTCATCATTATCTGGGACTGTGGACGCGTCGTTGCTTTCTTGCTCCATTAATCGCGGATGATTTAATCCGACCCAATCAAAGGCGAAATCGCACTGCAGATTCTGGGAGCGCATGTACAGCTTTCGAAAGGTATCGCGCCAGTACTTGTAATCAGGTTGCTCCTCGAAGTTCATGTTACGACAATACTTTAAGTAAACGGCAAATTCCTTCGGCGCACCTGCGCACAGATCGTCGATATTGGTGGACATTTTCCTTTCCATGATCTTCTCAAACCTTTCTTTTTTGTTTGTGGCTGAAATTCCTTGCCAGGGCAAATGGCCTTGAAGAAAGTAAACCAACATGTAGCCAAGAGACTCCATATCATCACGACGACTCAACTCGATCCCCATGTGCGCATTGAGTGAAGCGTATCGAGCAGTTCCGCACATACTTTTTCCTTCCTGATATGAGATGTGGCAACGGGAATAAGAGTTGTAGTACTGTTTCGCCAACCCAAAGTCAATCAAATGTATCACTTGGGATTGATGTTTGATACCTGTTACAAAGTTGTCCGGTTTGAGATCACGGTGTATGATATTTCGTTCATGAACACGTTCGATCCTATCGATCATCTGATCGACCAGCTTCAGGATGGTTCTGAGGGTAAAGCGCCGGCCGCAAAGGTTGAAAAGATCTTCCAACGATGGACCGAGAATGTCCATCACCAATATGTTGTAGCCATTTTCTTGACCGAAATGATGGATGCGAGGAAAGCCGGCGCAGCCTTCGAACCTAGCGTAAACCTTGTGTTCGTGCGATAGTAAAGGCTGAGAATCACGGCATTTGTCTACTTTCAGAGCTACCTCTTCGCCACTCAATACATCCAAGCCAATATAAACCGTACAAAACGATCCCATGCCAATCTTCTTGCCTCGACGATACTGGCCGGAAATTAAATTCATCTCGTCACTTTGGTTCCAATCTGTGGAATTGGCACAATCGAGTAGATCGAGAAGTAAACGAAAAGGCGTATGAATGTTGAGACTTTTCATCTAGCGATAAATGTCGGATCTTACCTGGGTTCAACACTATGTTGATCTTAGATTTTCCGGATGGTACTTGAAGCAGGTGATACTTTTGTGGAAATGTTTTTAGTTAATCTAGTACTCAAAAAATAACTCAAAAATGTCAATTCCTGCGACCCTGGCGTTTCCACGGTATAAAAACAAACACAAAAAGCTCTTGCACACTGGTTCAAAGTTACAGCAAAAGTAACACGGTTGGATATTTTGGATAAAACTGTTGTTAGGATAGAAAATGAACACTTTTTGCGTATGTTATAAAATTAGAAGCCGATTGAGTTGCGCTGTACATGCGCTTTAGTTTATAACTTAGCCTAGAGTGCTGCAGTGTTCCGGCTTTGATTATGTGTCAAAAACGCAGTGATTTTGACAAACGACCAAGGTAAATACATCACTGCAATACCCAACAAATCCCAAACATCAAAATTAGAAGTGCGCCCATGTAGCAAAAGACTGTAGTTTAAATTGATTCACATTAAGATCTGTTGAACGTTATCATTTTTGATAGACAACAAGTAATAAAAGAAAGGAGCTCGATTGAAAGTTTGGTTTAAAGTTCAACTCGAGTTTGAATAAATTTAGCTTATTACCGACTTTAAATTGTAGTTAGTTTTGTGATTCTAACATTTAGTAATTTAACATTACAACATTACTATTCCGCTTAAAAGATTACAAATAACGTGAGCACAATCTAATTCATGAAACGCATAAGATGATACCATCCGTCACCCTCAATCGCCCAGTATCGACTCTCCGATCGTATCCGCCTCGGGTCGCACCCGACACTTGCACTCACTGCGATCGTGCATCGATAGCCGAGAATTATGTCGACGTCGAGCAGCTGGCTGCATCCGTTGACGCTGGTGAGGCTTGGTGCCCGTGACATTTAGCAAAAAAATAATAATGAGTGATAAGTCTTGGAAGTAAGTATGTTAACAAGTATGTATTCAGGACATATGGCCCCTAGCTGCCGGTCCTAAATTCCAAAGAGGTTGTAAGATCTTAGATCACATTCGCGGACTAGTATCGGAGGGCCCAGGAAGCTGGACTCCTTTACCGAACCGCGTTAAAACCTCGCAAAGTGAACAAGAAGAAGTATGTATTCTAAATGTATGTATAAGTATATGTACATACTTAAAAGTATATTAGCAAGCATGTATTCTAAATTTATGTATGGAAATTAGAACAACACCAATGGAGGCGGAAGACCCTCTCAAGGACGACGTCCTTTTGCAGGGAGAGCTCTTTAGATATGGGCACATGAGAAGGATGAAAATCCTCAGGAGGAAAAAAACTGATTCCGCCTAACTCCAAGAAAGACCGGGTTGCAGGTGGAAACCTAGTCTATGACTTCTAAGTCGAATGAAAATTCGTCAGTACGGCCTGGCCGTAATACTCAAGAAATACTTGATCGAATGAACAAAATGTACGGAAAATTGTTAACTCTTTGAGTGGTGATACGGTCACGGCTAGTGGATTAAAACACAAATATAAATCAGTCTCTCACAGCCAGCAGTCAAAATATAACGTTTGGATAAGAATTATAATCAAATTTATTTATATTGATGTAAATTTTGCAAGCTATCCACCAACCGCTGAGTAGTTGGAATAGCTTTTGGCCACCACAGGAGTGGACCTATTTTTATTTAGATCCCACAAATACAACGCACTCATTTTTTCATTTTTTTGTCGATCCTGAGAGTCGGTCGAAGTGGAGCGGCTCCGGAGTGATCGGAGTGGTCGGAGCGGAGCGGTTGGAGCTGATGGAACGGATTGAGCGGATCTCCGGAGCAAGTAGAGCGGAGCAGAGCTCACTCCACACGTGCCTGAAGCGGGTCTGTGACTTATTGTACCCACAGCGGAATAGTCATTTCTGCGTATGGCGGCGGCAGCAATTTGAATGGTATTCAATATGACTTCGTGCTTTTTATGGTAGGCATACGCTGTTACCACTTTACCACTGGTCCTTAGACACTTTACCAGTGGACAGAGTACCGAGCTGGTCCTATCAATCATTTAAGGGCTAATTGTTGCAAATTAGCTACTAAGTTCTAATAAGTGGTAAATTTCTCGTGACTGTTTTTTTATAACGCTCTACATGGGATAGAATATATCAAAATTTCAATAACACTGATCAGAACTCAATGTTTATGAGGATACCAAGGCCTTTAGAACATCTATTTTTGATTTTTTTTATCTATTTTATAGCATTTTTTTGTTTTGAGTCTGTACCTCTCTCGTGTTGTTGAGCAAAAGCGATTTTGTTTTTACGATAAACTCGCTTTACCGTTACTGCAATGTTCGACATTCTCGTTCTCCATTGAAACAGCATCATCCGATGTTGTCACGAAGCGGTGGCAGTTTGTAATAGTATTTTAGTTTTTAGAGCGTTTCAGCTACAGTTTTGCACTCTTGTTTTATATTTTCTATTGTACAATTATTTTTACTTATCCAAATGTATAGAAAGTGACGTTATAAGTTCTAATTTGCAATTTTCTTATTAAATTTAATTACTTACATTTTATGGTTTTTCGTTTTAAAGGTATTTTATAAAATTAAAATAAACAGGTTTCTAGTTTTATCATATAAGTGGTTGTTTTACCTATTTGATGTTTCCCATGATGTTTAGTTACAAAAAAATCATCTGTTTGATAGTAATATCTAAAATGATATACCAATAAAAATTAAAACTTATAGAAACACGTTAATGAAAACAATCACAGTGCGTACGTACCATATTGCGTATTTAAAGATTTTAAGTTCATAAAATACATTTCACAGTATGATTTATAGAACAGTACAGCAAATCAATTAATCAAAAATATATTTATTTCAGGTAAGGTTCTACTTTTTTCTTGCTTTTATTAACAAACTTGACAATATTTAATCGAGCAGAAAAAGAGGTAGGGTCGTGATTTTTGTCGATTACGTTTAGTAAGCAGCTTAAAATGGTATAATTTTAAATATGAAACACAAATATTAGAAACTTCATGAAAGGGGTAAGAAATTGTGATTATGTAGCTGCAGTCTGGACTTATTACAAGGTAAAGAAATAGCGGAACTGCGACTACCCTTGCTTGCCAACCGGAACCCAACCAAACCATCGGAATTTTAAGGTTTTTGAAAACAGCTCTGTTCCGAATATCTGCATAGCGTAAATACCAACAACAACTATACAAATAATGGCAAACAATGAAAACCATTTTTCCCATTCGGCACTACAATAGCTAGCGATGCGCTACAGTGATTCTTATCGGCGAGACGCCCATGTGGGCATTGCGTTGATAATTTATTGTCTCGAAATGATAATTCTTGCACATCCTGTGCGCTACGTCCTAACCATAGAGGCTGAAACGCTTTCTTTACCCATGCGAAGCTTTTGAATAATTTCCCACACTGTGCGTGTATGTGTGTTGACTCTTACCCTGCATCATTACCAGATAAGCTGATCACGAAGCGCACTACCCGTGGAACATGGTGACGCACTGCTGTTTCATAACAATTGTACAGTAAATCTGAAGGTAAACAATTGTAAAGGTTGTTAAATGTTTTCCACTGTTGCAGCTGATACCGTGCTGAAAGTATTCTTACTTCATTCTTGGCAACACATATTTCGCTGCTAGAATAAAATCCTATCAACGATCAAACAGACCATTCGGTTGACATTCTTGAACGCTAACCGATAAGCAGGCGATAATCGAAATTCCGTGCGGCTTTCCCTTTTCTTAGATCTTTCCCGTACGGTTCGATATTTTGAGTATAAAACGATTGCCCACGGAGCAGACAGCACATCAGTTGTGGCTTGAAGGCGTGCGGCAGCGTGTAGGTGCTTCCTGGTGGACACACATTCCCGGTGGATGTTAAGTAGGCACTTGCAGGCAAAGTGACATTCCGATCGTTGACTGCTTTTTCCTACTTTACATTGAGTCCAGGATTATTCAACGTGCCATCATCGTTGTCGGGAAATCTAGTCCGTTTTCTTTTTCATGAGCGTTTGTGTCAGTGAGTGGGTTTCGGTACACAGTGGCTAGTGTATTTAACGGATGCATCGGTTAAAACAAAAAGCATCCTTTCGTTGTATGAAAGCTTCGCAAATGAAAAGGAAAAGGTGAATATTAATATCAAATCGAGGCAAACATCGGAAGGAGCTCGCATTGCTCCAACATATGCCGTTCAGATGAGTCAGACGAGCACGGCATGGTTTAGTAAATTCCATCGTTGTAAAGCATAAAGCAAGGATATTCAACGGGAAGTAATATTAGCTACAGCAGACACCAGCTGGACTGGGACGGGAATGGGTCTTTTCCACGGCTTCCCAGAATGCAGCTGAGGAGAGTTTTAATAGCAACAGATGTTCCCGAGCTAACGCCGAGACAACCAATCGAGCGCGAACCTGAAATGTGATGCGGCAAGTGAAAGTTAGGTGCGAAATGCTCCAGACTACACACACGTCCATCCTACCCGCTGCAGTCGGAGCACGCTAAGCCGTGCTAGGGATAGCTCCAGGTAAGTTCGGTATAAACACGCTCCATCCTGCGTCATGTTTCCCGTTTTTGGAAAAAGAGAAAGTTTTAATTGCTTCAAGATCAGCATCCGGTCTTAGCAGCAAACGATAGGGGACCGCGGTTGAATGTACAAGCTACTTCTGGGCGATGATTATACGTGGGATCATACGTTGCTTAATCGTGTGTGAGAGTGGTTTCTGTTGCATCAAAGGTAAATTATTTGCATCGCTTTACTTAGAGTAAGATGTCAGCCGTCATAGTTATGTGTATGTTGGTTCGGGTTACGGTCATTGAATGGGGTTTCCAAGCGATTGAACTTGGTGAACATTATAATACTTGCATAGTTTTAGTTGACAGTGCAGAAACCACTACACATGCGTACACGAATCTGTTAGGAATTATACCTTTCTATTTGTTTGCTAAATTTTGTCGTTTTAATAGATGCCTTATTAAAAACTAACGCATTTTACTTATTTAAATTTCAATACGGGCCTCAATTGAAATTGAAAATATATTGCAGTTGGTTCTTCGGAAATAAAACAAGTTAATTGCACATTTCCACTAGACAAGAACCGTTTCGCATCCTCGGTACGGCAAAGCGCTAACATCTTGTCTCAAAGCAATTTGTAAAAGTAATTAGTGCGAACGGAAAATCGTTCGCTAAGAGCTTCTAAATGTTTGATATCCGTTTCAGTCGTAATCAAACATCGCCAGGGTACGGATTAAACCAATTCGGGGCAAATTCGGAGCGGTTTTGGGGTGGGAGTGAAGAAAATGGAACTGGTTGCCGGCTGTAGCAATCGTTTTGCATTACATTTTGATAAGTTTAAATACTGCTTCGCGTAAGACGCTAGGTGAATGGGTATGTGAATGTTTTATGCCAATTCATTTAATTTGTAAGCAAATGTTTTGGCCATTGATCTTTAACACTTGGATAAGAAACACCAGCATCAAGAGACGCCATTTAATTTGGAGCCACAAAGCTATAAGCTGTTTAAATAAGAGTAACAAAAAATATTTGTTCACGCGGCAACCCCAATAAGGTGCAAAAGGCTAAACTCATTTCTGGCTTATGGTAGATCTTGGCCAATATAGATCTTAATGGCTATATAAAATTAAGTAAGGAGAAAAGGAAATACCTTCTAGTGATTTTATTGTTATAAGTTTTTCCCTGTTTTGCTCATTTATTTTATTCATTCTATAAAAAGGACCATTACTACGACCGTTCTCAAACATAATTTTGACGTATCATTACAGAGTAAAAACATGTAATAATTATCTTTTGTGCAGCAAAATGATTCTACTTATAAAATTAAAAAATAGGATAAGTGACATATTGAAAAAATATCTAGTTTATGTTTCTTTAAAACGCTCACCTTTTCCAGTTTTATATGCATTTTCATCTTTTTGTGCTCGTCTATCTTTTTCTTTTAGTCCTTTAGTTCAAACTTCTTTTAGTTCCTAGTGGATGTTTTGTTCAGCTTTGTTTTCTGTTAATTTCCTAATTGTTATTTTTTTTCCTTTCCATTCTTTTTTACTTCCCACCTTATGTTTGTATTGTATTTATTTTGCTGTTACTATTCTGTCTGAGTGTTTAAATAGAGGGATTAGCTAGGTTAAGGTATTAGCTTTAAGTTTTTCTTTGTTCAGACCTAAGGGGAATAAAAATTAACAAAAATATATAACAAATAACAAACAAATTTAAATATTTTACACATTAATTTAACAAAAGAGCTAATTGGAAACGAACAATTCGATTTAAATATTAACGATATTGTGCCATGTTTTTGCGCTGGTTAAAGACTTAAGAACTGTAATTAAGAAGCTAAGAGGTGATTGAAGAAAGGGAGATAATAGTGTAATGCTGAAAGAAGTGGTCTAGTCAGCAAAACCAATTCCACTCTGATTTGTACAACATTTAGTACACAAAACTATCGCTATATAAATTAAACTTGTGCCTCCTTTCACTATCGCTACATAAATTCTTCTTGTACCTCCTTTCACTATAGTGAAAAAGTAACGCTTGACTATAGTGAAAAAGTAACGCTTCACGATAGTGAAAAAATAACGCTCAAACGTGAGATGAGATAATTTACATAAACACACCATATTGATTTAAAAATTCCCGAGTGTGAGATGCGTTTCACTGCGATATTTGTTCAGGCTTTGATTGCTTTGATGATTTTAATATGCCCTATTTTTCGTTTTGCTGCTTCAATACAAGGCAATTTGTGTGTGAATTATTCTCAATATTCTGAACTAGGAACGAAATATGTAATGCTGAACAATTTAAAAAAAGGATTATTTTAAATAATCATAAGTACTGAACTTGTTACTAAAAACATATGTCAGTACTGAATACAAGTCGAAAAATAAAGATCTTCATCAGATATTTAACGGAATCATACATATGTGGCGACAGAGCGTCGGAAAAGAACGCCAACTATGATGTTCTGGAAGGATAGCAACCAGAAGGTTCGCTACTAGTCTACTGGCATCTAGAAACCACAAGTAGGCGGGAAGAAATTAGTAGAAGGTTCTGGATACGGGTAGCGTAGTATAAAAACGGTGCCGTATCAGAACCAGAATTAGTTAGTAATCGTCCAAGCCTCGCAGTGTATTCGAAGGGTGTCGTATCGTCCGATCCTCGACGAGGATATCATCTCCCGAAGTCCAACCAAGAGTGAAGGAGGGAAGACCGCTGCAGTTATCACCCAAGAAGGCAGGAAAGAAGGAAACGGAGGAAGGAGAAATATAAATAGGATACCATCCTAAACATATTTCTCCATATAATTTCATATAATGCAACATGATGGAACTATTTTTAAAGCATCTAACTGTATGTATAAGCGTTAAATATCGTAATAAAAATCGAAACCAGAACTCAGAATGCATTTTCTGGAACAACAAAGTTTCAAAATCAATTCCTGAACCGGGGCTGGGCATGTAAATTTAAAGATCAATTAAGGGGCCAGTTTGAGTATATCTTATGCTTGAAGAAGGGTATGGGTGTATAATATGACTGTATTACGTGCATATGCCTGGCCATAATTACTTTTTTACAATCAAATTACAATCAAAATGCAACAAAAAAATAAAAAAATACAAACAATTAAATTAACTATTTTGGATTGCATTTCTAAGAACAAGCATGGGTTAAGAAACGTTACAAGGACAGTGAAAAAAACAGTACAATAAGTTATCCCTGCCAGATAAAATAAGGACTGGTAAAGATCTCAGTTAAGTACCATTATGACAGGTAATATCAAGACAGATTTAACGACACGTACAGTATTTAAAACATTCATAAAAAAGCAGGATATGCTGTTGTATAGACGAACAATACAACACAATTGCGGATTTATGATCAGCAGAAGGAAAGGTATGGGTTTAATGATTAATGAAATAATATGTAAAATAAAATTTCATGAACCGATAGAAGTGTAGTATTTGCAGAAAGACCGTTCTTACTGTTATCATTTCTAAAATATTTTGAGTTTATTATCATGGAACTTTTTTTGTGCGTGACCTGGACTGCTTGCGTATCTAATAATTTTGTTGCACTGCCCTGTGACCGGGTCATATTACCTAGTCTTTCATCAAAAACGCGATACAAGTGACGGCCTCATAGCAGGGCTTCGGGATCGCCGTTTGTAAGCAAATAACATAAAAAAAACAAATGCTTGAGAAACTTTAATTCAAATCTCATCATATTTCTCAAGAAACAGCCCAAATACAGGCTCTAACAAGCTGCTGAACAAAGCAAAACATAACAAAGATCAAAGCGATCTTAGTCAGTCATTTCTTTTTTGGTGATCTCTTTTGGTATAAAATTTTACCAAGATTACTCTTTTTGTGCATAATTTAAAAAAAATAAGAACGAAAAACTTCGTTAAAAAGCTCTGAAAGACAGGTAGGCGAAAACGGAGAGAAGCTGTAACACTTCAGGAACGCATGCGCGCTCTATTTCCCCTCCATCGTCAAGCAGTTGACAGCTGACAGGTGCTAGGGGTCGCCGGAAGCAAGTCCGACTGCAGACTAAAGTTGTTGGAGGAAAATCCTAAAAAGAACGTTAATAACTTATACGACTCACTAAAATGAACCAAAGCTGTAAAAATGATATACCGTGGTATGCTAGAAGAAATGTAAAACTTGTTAGTTATGACCGAAATAAACAAAACAACTTTTAATATAACATAGCTCTCTTAATGATAAGTAACGCATACTACTAAATAATTTTCATTTCGATAAACAAATACACATATAAAAATTCATATACGAAAATACAAATGCTATGGTAACGTTGGACGTTTTTTCTTTGTAGTTTTCAACTACCACCGTAACGTGTATAAAAACAGTAGACAAAAGCTTCCAAGGATGCTGTAGAGAGCAAAAAGCTTTCCGGAGAGGTTTTTCTTCTCTGACTTCACATAGTTTCTCGTTTACCTTCTCGCGCTTCGTTTAACGCTTAAAAAATGAAAATGCAATTTCAAACAATATTCTCTCTCTCCTACTTGTTTGATCTTTTTCGCACACGTGCTGCAAGCACGCAAACGAAAGGGACGAAAGAGTTGTGTCTAGATTGCGCGTGTCTGCGTGACCGCTTTCCGGCGGAAGCGAATCTGTCGGTACCAAAGCTTGTGCATAGAGCACAGGTCCTCTCAGTCGTAGAGCAATCGTTGTGTCGTACGGTTTGGGAAAAGGAAAGCAATGCGCTCGGCTTGAGTGGCCCCAGTTGCCAAGCCAACGGACGCTGGAAACGGGCACAGGGTTTCCGCCACACCAAAGCGGGAAGGCAATGCGGTTAATCGGTAACCCTCCCAGGATACGACCGCTTAACAGGAGCACACGCATTCCGCCTCGTCCGTGCCCTGCGCGGGCAAAGCCGAAAGGAGGTTTTATTTTAGTTGCTTTTTTTCTTCCCGTCGGTCAAGTCTGAAGCGAGTGTGTTTGAAAATGTACTTTGCCAGGCCGTGAAGCTGTAGTAGTGAGTTTTTGGTGAGCGCAAGTGAAACATACGACAAAAACACACACCATGTGGTCACAGTCGTCCATAACCACCCAACACTCCGCCGGTAATGCAAAGGTGTTACGTTGGCATCAGCCCAAACTAAGGCACCGCAGCGTTTCAACGTTACTGTGAGCGCATATCCGTGTTAGGGCAGGAGGGAAACACAAGAGGCTGCTTATAAGTCTGCAAAGATTTGTTTAGGCGGGAACGATTGCTTTGTACAACCGAGTGGTGAAGGGTTAAAACGCATAAAGAATAAGAAAATATTGTACCGTGCACCGTGTTGGATGTTTTATGCTCTCCTCCATGGTGAAGGTGAATGTAACAATTGCCGTGGAAAATAATCAAAGGATTAAGCAAGTGAGAAAAAATTGTGCTTATTGCCATTACTAGCCTCTGTTCCCAGTACACCTGACATCACACGATCCGAAACATTGTGCATCAGTTAGCAGCATCTCCTCAGAGCGTTCGCGTGGATGCGGACACATCGAGGAAATCCTTTCGGTTTTCCACCAGCCAGCCCGTCTACCAAACCGCATTTGCAATGAGATTTGAGTGAAGCGGGAAGTGTTTGCAGCTTTGTATGTGCGTCGTGTGCAAGAGTGTGGGAAAAAATACAGTGCATAAAAGCAGTCAGTGTGTGTATGTGTATGATAGTGTGTGCATACGTGTGCTTCTGCAAGTGAATGTGTTGGCGAAACACGGTGCATCGTGTGCTCGTAGCGAATACAGCTTGCCAGTAACTATTATGCAGGCGGATGCACAATGTGGCCCGGTCCTAATGGTCATGCTAGAAGTGGGAAACGATTGGAATGTGTGCAGCGTATGAATGTGGCCGGTTGAAGCCCTAAACCTTTGATGACGTACGACCGACGTGCTCGGCTGCATCAGGTGTGATAATATTTATGGTGCGCTTACCAGGGGGGCAGTGAAAAAAAGATCGGAGAAAAGCCTTACGGAAATTATTACACTGAAAGTGACGGAATCGGCATCATGGCGTGTACCAGCAGAATGTGGAATAGCAGAATATCGCTAATGTTGTTTTTCTTTACTTTCTGGATAAGTGGCGGTAAGTGTTTCGTTTTTTTTTGTAAAGTGCCATGTGTTGTAAATTATTCAGGAATTAATTGTGTTGCAATCCCAAACCAATTTTTGGAATTTTTGTGAAGTAGTTTCACTACTTCAATTGAATACTTTAATTGAGTATTGAAATCTGATTATTAACGTGTTGCGAGATGCGGCGAATCATCTTATGTTCCTCGATCATTTGTTTATCATAGTCGAATGTATTATATCTCATTTCATTATCAGGAATCATTTGGTGCAATAATCGCAAAATAAAAGAAAACGCTTCTAGAAGTGATAGGCAACCTTAGAAGTTTTTTTTTATGCAATATTACTCTAATCGCTTTAGCAGTAAACAATGTTTTCATTATTTCAGTTCAGTTCAGTTAAGCTTTACATATGTAATACATTTTCGTAGCAGTAAAACTAAAACTAAGCATAGAATTATTGATAGAATTGTGAAACTTGCACAAAATCAAATCTAAGAAACTGTGAAAAAATTCTCGCTTAAAGAGGTCTCAACCTCTTCCGCAGTTCCGTACTTAAATTCACCATCATAATATTTTTCTGTTTTTAAAACATGAAAATCGAAAATTTAGCCTATAATAACGTAATTATTGCAGCTAATGTAAAGTTTTATACATTAAATAATTTGTTGATGCAAAGAAGCGTTTGACTTTACAGAATCTCATAAAATTTAGTTTTTAAGATAAACATAACTATAACTGAGCAATTTAAAAAATGATCCACAAACGTTAAACGCTGAACAATGAACCGTAAACTACTCATAGATATTTATATCAAAATTATGGTAATATTGAACGGATAAGAAATTTGCGTATTTTTTTTATAGTTATTAATTTCAAAATCAAGGACTGATACATTAAAGTGCAAACAACTTATGCTAATTCGGTGACATATTAAAAACTACAAATGGCTTAATTGTAGTATGACTGCAACGTTGCAAATACATTAAGGTTCTTATCATTTTTTAACGTCATTGCGTAAAACTACGATCCATGTTACATGTTATATTTTCAAAACAAATTTATTGAAGATCTCGATAACTTTTACGTTTTTATTGCTTTTTGTATAATGTACTCTCAAACATGAGTGTTCGTTTACAATAATTAAAATTTATTGAAATATCTTCCACATCTAGATTTCCCTGTGTACTTTATAAGTAACATCATTGTGAAAACACATGGGGAAGCCATACATTCTGATTTTTCCACAGCTTTTCGATGCAAAATATTTAAGAGTAAAAAACAAACATAACGCCAAACTTTGCGCAACACACCTAACCAAGTTTATGGCTCGTGCATACAAAATTCAACAATCGCAACCAATACGCAGCTTCTTTTGGTATGAAAAATTAATGCAAAGCAACAGCAGCACCAGCAATGTAAAACTAAAAATAATCTTAATCCGCACGGTCTGTAGCCAAAAAAAAAAAGAGGCAAAATCTCATTCCAAACATCCGAGCCTCGGTATTGAAAATCGAAAGGCAAAAATAACAAAATCGTTTCATAGCTAAATTATTCAATGCAGAGAAAGAAAACAATGCGAACATGCGAAATGTTTCGAGGGCTGTCGAAACTATTGCAAGCGAATCAAAAATACGGATCCCACCGCTGATTTCTCGATTCTGTCGTCTGGCAGTCGGCAAAATGACGAAACCGGTTCTGGTGGTTATTGGATTCTTTCGTGGTCGAGAAATCGACCCCGAAACTGAACAGAAACGGGAGGACAGTGTACAGTAAACTTCTTTGCATAGGAAACAGTGCACAGTGTCGGTTTTTGCCGGAATCGACTTTTCTGGGTATGCTGTGAAGCAGCGGCTGGCAAATCTCAAGCAGTGTTCAGAGACCGTGTCCTGCGGCGCAAGGAAAGCGAATCGATGGAAGACATTTATTGCCAAGATGTACCGCAAGTCTTGTACCACATGCTGAATTGTAGCGGAACTGCAGCAGTATCATTGCGGCGGGAACAATATCGCACCGAGAGTCGTACATGGGTAGGTGATGGAAGGTTTAAACGAGACCTCCAGAGTCATGCTCATGGTGACATGGCAACCACATCCTACTGCGTTACGCACAGCTGGCTTAGCAGTGGTACCCGCTGTGTGATATCGTTTTTGTGATTTGTTGATAAATCATATCGCACCATGGGGCAAAATGTCCGTTTCTACATTCAAGTATTGTCTGGGTAGTTATAAAATAGTGCTTCGCCTAAAACGTATACCATTTTAGGATTGTGAATGGAAATGGAAGATAAGCGTTGTTAGAAACCAGCGGCTGGACCAGCCTTACGTTATATACCTTAACCAACTAATGAACCAGCGTGGCAACTTTGTATTATTTTATATATTTATTAATTGAAACGACGAGCTTAAGAACTCTCTACATAGTTTAAAGCTCTGGTAAGAAACTCTATACTTATAGGACAAATTTGATCACATGTTTTACATTGAAATAGCAATTAAAAGTGTTTAACGTTTCACACACATAACGGTGTTTCCATTGCATTGCCGTACTTAGTCCACATGATACAGTAAAGTCAGGTTACGCGACTTTGTAAACGACATAAAAAGGATGTACATGTCTATTATGTTTTTATTTAAATCAATTTAATGTTATTTAACTATGGTCTCATCATTTAAGACATGAAAAAATGTGATGGTTTTGTATTAACTTTAATTTAAATAAGTGTTTTATTAGATTGTTAACCCAGTAGTCCAAATTAAAAACACATTAAACGTGTGTTTCAAACTTGTGTTTAAATCACATTTAATGTGTATTTAAAAAGAAGAATGTTTTTGGCAAAAACTCCCTTTAAACTTCTTGGATCCGAACATTGTTTTTGAAGGGAGCTTTTTATTGAATCGATTTATTATGAATTCTTATTGACGTTTCTTTACTTCACAAAATGTTTTTGAGCAGAATGCAAAAAAAAACTAAATTAAAAACGATAACGATTAGTATATTTTTTATTTTCAATTTACTTTGGATTTAGTAAAGCTATAAAGCGTGGAAACAAACTTTCAAGCGACGTAAAGCAATGCAATGGTTACAACCATTTCACATACAGACCCTAAAGTAGTGTATCAGTTCATGAAAAAGATAAGGAAGTAGAAAAAACGTACCGTCTCCAAAGACACTTTACTTTCAACTCTTTCAGCAATTGGCTGATATTTGATTCCATCCGTGTCGGCCACTGAAAACCGCCGAATCGGTGAGTTAAAGTGAAAAAAGGCGCCAAGCCGCCCACCAGAGACACCGTTTCTGGTAATATTGTCACGAATAATGGAAACCACCAGGCAAAGAAACAATCCGTTCTCCCTTTGTTTGGCGGTGAAGGCAAGGAGAAATAAAAACAAAGCATTACAAAATCCAGCTTGTGAGATTCTCTTTCTCGCTATCGGATTGTCAATGTCGTGAATGTAGAACCGCATCTCGTGCAACAAAACGATGAACGAGATATTTTGCGGGAGTTGCATTTGGAATTCCAAGTCGAATCTGTAACTCCCGCCATCCTTCTATCAACACTGAGCGGTGAAGTATGCCAAAACAAATATTTGTTGGAAAAGCAAATGTCTATCTGGTTAACTTGCAGAGCTTGGAGGATATGGACATTTTTCATTAGATTGATTTTGACGAACGGATGTGGTAGAAATGATGTATGACAGTCACCATGTGGGATTTTCCGCAGACATTAGGAACATGTTTTATTTTTGGAATAGTTGGCGAGTCGATGGCATAATGGTTGAACGTTTCTGTAAGGTCTGGACGTAGATTGAATGCCATCTTTGAACCACTCATCATCATTAGGTATGACTAGCCTTTTTAAGTATGTATCAAAGGTCACAGAAAATCCAAAGTCCTTACTCTCCAGTAAGGCTCGAATAGGTATAAGAAATAGTATTTTTTTTTTATAATGATCATCAGGCTCATCAGGATCATACACTAGGGAAAACCAATGTTTAGGATAATATAAAAGGTGAAAACAAATTTCTAATAGTTTTAAAGTTATCGCTTTTGGTCAAGATCTGCTTCATCCACTAAAGCGCTTGATTATCTTAGACTTGATGAACCCATAGCAGGATAATCAGCCTTGCGTACGGCAAGGTAGTCCAAATGAGATTTGAAAAACGTCCAGCCTTGTAACCGAGTAATGCAATCACTAATCTAAAACCTGAGCTGTCATCTATTTTTATTTTGTTTTCTATTGAGATTTTACGTTTTTATATTGAAGAATAATGACCTCATAATGCATGTAAATATCACATGCATCTAAATAATTGTTTATTAAAAATCATAGGTATTGCTAGACTGATTAGGTTGACGCCGATTAGGATATGAAAAAGAAAAAAAAAAATACTTCACATTGATAAATCTTTGCAATATTTGATCAAACATTACATTTTGCAAACGTTTATAAACCTTCGAGCCTTTAATTAAATTTAAAGCTTTCACTCTTGTCGATCACATGCAGTACATCGAAGCCCATTCGCACAATAAAACCTGCTCAAATTGGCCAAACGTTTTATGGAAAAGCAGCAGAAGTCATAAAATTTTACCAGTGCAGTCAAGTCAGGCCCGCATAAAGCAAGAACCTTTAAATTCATCCCGGCGTCTTGAATTCGAAACGAAGTTGGAAAAGAACCTCGAATTCCACAGTGACCCCACCGCCGAGCAGCCTGAATGATAAAAAAGGGTTGATGTTATTCGAGGTTGGCAATTTTATTTATGATTTACACTGCCATTTGACGCGTCCATCCGCAACCCGTTCCATTCGGCAAGGAGAAAAGCTCATAAAACCGTCAACAGCCGACCGCAACCGGGTACGACGAAACATCTTGCGCTCGCTGCCAGGACGTAGGCTGGCGTCGTCGGAACAAAGTGCTCGGGGACTTATCTGTGTGAATCGCGTTGTCAAGGAAAGGAAAAACAATTTTCTTATCCATCCCTCGCTCGGTTCGCAGCATTGTGTGATGGTTGGTGCAAGTAAATTTCCCATCGGACCAACTTTGGCTCCACGCACTCGGAGTCGCTCTTGCTTTGTTCAATGAGATTGCAAAGAACGGTAAAGGTTGCCTTGTGTTGGAGAGTTCCACTGTTAATGTTGTTAATGTTGTCGTGTTTTTTTTTACATTTTCGTATCGTCTTACCTTTTAGGAAAGAATAAAGCGAGAAGACAGGTCTCAAATTTGAAGAAATCCAATCGAAATCATATCCTTGGGAGACAAACGCCGCGCGTTAAAGCGGAAGGAAACTTTTTAAATTACACATTTTACACGATTTCAGTAGAACTCAAAGATATGTATATTAAATATCAAGTGATTACCAGAAGGCAAACAGTTGGCTGAATAAAATAAAGTAAAATGAATATAAACCAAAATAAATTCCTTTTGTGTTTGGCATGGCGTTTTACTTATGAGACATTGCCTTTATATTGATCGATTTATTGCTTGTTATAAGGCGTGGTGACGGTTCTAATGTATTACTGCTCCTTCTGACCACAATGATGATCTCATGACGTAAATGCATTTTCATTGAATAGTTAAGCTATTAACATGACACATCCCAAACGGTTACGAATAATTTACTTTGTTTTGAATACTCTAGCTAATCCGCTAATATTTAACTAACACTATCAAGAAAAATATTTCAGGTGTTTGGTTTCACGTTCAGTTTACCAGTTTACCAGATCGTTTGCTGTACCATTTGCTGGATGCTTTTTTTGAAAGCCATGCTGCTATTGGTCCATGGTAATGATCACTTACGTAAAATCTCATACAAAAACCTGTGGCAAAATCGCTTTAGTTCGGAGCCGTTGGTTCGGACCCGGCTCCGGAGCCGTTGGTTGGTGCGCTCCGAAACGCTCATCACTAGTCCATAGGTCCGCAATAACCATGGCAATACGTTATCTAGTCATCAATGTAATTGCTCATGGATGACGATCTTCATTCATGTCACTAGTGTTACTACTGTTTCTAAAGTACTAAGTGATAAAAATGGACGTTGAATAAAATAAAATAAAATAAAAAAGTGTGAGATTAACACCTACCTACGACCTAATTACTTATTTTATAATCTTTCCAATTGTCGCTTCAAAACAGTTCTTCGGTTTCTTTATCTTTTATAGAGATTCATTCATATGAATATTCCATGTGTCTTACTCGTAGGATTTATGAAATTTGAGAGTGTTTAGAACTTCATTATCTTTGATTTTTGAAGATTCATAAATATTTGAAGAAGATTTATGAGTTCTTTCAGATCAATGAATTTTATTCATACACACCCAACACCTTGTAACGGCTATTGTTGTTCTAGACATGCTTTATCCATTAAAGTGCATAGTCAGCAGCTAATATTGATTGACTAAATATCATGGTTAGACTAATTAGTTAGAAGAGACCAAACCAATAAAAGATGGTAGCGCTAAACAAGAACGCGTTTTCTGGTGTACCGAAGGGTAGTAACCTGTGTCTCTTCATTCTTTTCATGAACGACCTGAACTTTGTACTTCCGCCTGATAAATTCCTTATGTTCATCGACAATGTCAAAATATTCATGTCAGTACGGAATTCTGCCTCTTCAACAGCATCTAAACACAACTCTCTACACACAAATGTCAGGTGATATGGTTTAGCAGATCACATTCGCCTACTGTCTTCAACTACAACATATATAGAGTCTGCATCGATCATGTGAGCCACGTTAAAGACCTCGTTGTGCTAGAACCGAAATTGACTTTCGGGAGAACCAACTCCTCTGTTTTGTATTGCGTATGGCTAAAGACATGAAGGACCCCGTGTGTCTTAAAACTATCTACTGTTCCATTATCAGATCAGTCCTTGAATACGCCAACGTATTCTGGAAACCATCCTCGCAACGACTCTCTGATCGCCTGGAGTCGATCCAATGAAAACTCTCGCGGTTTGCTATACGCCTGCTACAATGGGAGCCAGATAGCCAAAGACCATTTTATGAAGCCTTTTGCTTCTTGGTCTTCATAAACTGCATATTGCCCAACAATTGTTCGTCGCTGGATTTCTCACCGGGAATATCGACAGTCCTCCATTGCTCCATCATCTGGACTTAAATGCTCCATCGCTCTCTTTGCGCCCTCGTCCACTGCTTGCATTGACCCGCCGGCGTACAAACTACGGCTCCAGTGATCCTTTGTCATCTATGTGCAGATCATTCAACGATGTTTATACGCTCTTCGATTTCAACCTCACTGTTAACAGATTAAAAATAAACAAATATAATAATAATAATAATAATAATAATAATAATAATAATAATAAAGATGATAATTCTAATTTTCGAGGTTTATGTTATTTAAAATAGAACAAAAGCGGAAGGGTGGAAACTTTTTTGAAATCAACACAAGAATTCTTCTGAAAAAAAGAATCACCATTTTATTCAATATCTTTTCAAAAATCTCATAAGCGTGTGTTGATAGTTTCTAGGAATTTTGTTTATATAAAATGGCGTAATTTAAGAAATAATGTTGAAAACCCGAAAATTATCAACCGGAATGTAGCGTAATACAGTGTTTTGCCATAATATTGAAGAACATTCTGTAAGTGAACATATATCAAGCTGAAAATCCGTTCCTAAGCTAGTTTTTAAGCATTTGATCTTTTTCAAATTGATTCTTATTACCACTCTCATTATCCAGATGGGCATTTGGGTTGACCGTTACCGAGCACTGAATATTCATCCATTAGAAGCGCAGTGGTCTTCGACGACATAGCAAAATGCAATTTATTCATTTGATGTACGTGCTGCTTGAATGATATATACATCAGCAAATATTTATCCACGCTCAGTTATTTGCAGCTATTTTGCGCACATCGCCTGATTGGGCCGTTTTTGACCGATTTGCCCATACTGAAACGATTCCTTTGATTCTGGTGCATTTTGTATTGTCACCAGCACGCTTCATCTGGCTTGAATGAGGCGAGAAGTACGAAGTAACGATAAGTGGAGCTAGGGCGGAACCCTCCTTTTAGATGTTTCTTACCATTCTGCATTTGCTATTTCCACTTCTATCGTCTATCCGGCAAGCCCCTTACCGACAGAAGATTTCATTACACAGGCACACACGCCACCGTCTCACATGCCACTCAAGTGTGCTACTCGTGCTCGGGATATTCGTGATTTTTACTGTGATTTTCCCAGTACCATCGTTGGAAGGATAAATACTAGGCAGCGTCTCGAAAGCTGGCTTCCGTCCTCACTCCGACGTCTCCGAGTAAAACGAGCTAGCCAATCGCAACCGTGCAACGGAATCTATACGGAAACCGAAAGTCCTTCTGAAAGCGTCCTGACGATCGGATGCCATCGTGCGCTTCCTCCTCCGGAGCGGAATGACATCACGTAAACGAAATGATGTTGCTTAACGGGTGATTGGATTGTGGAGAAATGCTTTGTTGATTCTTTACGTCCGTGGACGTTCTCGAACGAGCCGGGCGAAGGAAGGGATGAAGCTAGCGGTCCGTCCGTCGGTCTCTCAAGAGTGCATGATTGTTTTTCGCTTTCAGCGTGATACTTATTTTCTATCACACTGTCTGTCTCTGTTCGTGGTCGCTTTAGGCACGTGCGTCAAGGCGCGATTGTAACTAATTCCATTACCAAAAGTTGTCACCCTAACAGAGTTTGTTTTCTTCGTGAGTGTGGATGTGAATATGCATTTTTTTTGTTAGATTTTAGCGATTAGCCTCGCGCAACAATCATCCCACCAGATTGTAACCACAAATCGATGCGTACTTGTAACTATAAAACAATTTTTGTGACAAATCTGTTCCCCGTTTCCGGTACCACATGCTTTTTTCCAGATTGCAGTACCCGACTCCCGTTGCTCACAAATCACAACGCGAACCGAGCGTGTCCGCGGGATGGCCGGGCGCTAGGAGGAAGTCCTCAAAACTTACTTCATGTTACACATGGGCAATGAAAATTTATGAACAGCGAATGTACAGCGCTCACAGAGGAAAGGTTACGCTCAATGGCACGGAACTGTCAAACGAGCAACAACGTCGCTTCCGTGCCCCTGCTACCTTCGTGCCAGCGCCAGCTGACTGAGCACGGTTGCACAGCCAAACCGCGAAAGACTTTTCTACTAACTTTTCTTGCGACACGAGCCGGTTCTGGCCGCGTGTTACTCGGGTGTCGCCTGGGGCTTCTTTATCATTCTTCTTATCGTAATCTGGAATCGCGCCCGCTGTCTTACACGCTTCAGTGAAAGTTGTCTCTGCTGCTTGTCGGGGAACGTACGCGCCTTGTCGTCCGGCACAGTCGAACGGAATCTTCATGCTTTTTCGGACAAAACTAACTGCAGTAGAAGTATAAAATGCTTGAAATATTTGTTATATGATTTCGTTACTTCAATTTTTGGTTTTTGTGTATATTAGTTTCTGTTAATAACTTATTATAAGAATATATTATGTGGTTAGAAAAACATGTTTTAACTTTGTTTTTCTTAAATTTTGTTTTGCTCTTAAAATTTTATTTTGAAAAATATTAAAATTACAAGCATCTGAATGTTTAATTTTTGCCTTCATATTTTATTTTACCTTACGCTAATCTTCAAACTACCAAAAACTTAAAGTCAATTTTATCAATACTTTTCTTAATAACTATTGGAACTTTTAACCTGCTTTGTAATAACACTATAAATTGCAGCGTTTTCTAAAGCACAGTAACTCATTTTTACTAACATCAGTTTTACAATCCAAATATTTTTTTTTTGTGTTTAGTTTTGCAAGTTTCTTTTTGCATTTTGTATGATTTTTTGCTTGATTGCTTACATATTGGTTTAACTACATTTCTTTTGTAATTGTTAAGCAATTCCTGTAATGGTTCGTACTATCGGAATATTAGACGAACGTTTAAAAGATGTCTTTTTTGTCATGCACACCTACACAAAACATGGTAGATTTATAATTTTATTACAAAAAGACACTTGCAAATCAACTAATTCACTGTGTGGCCGTCCTGTTTACTGCACACCGTACCTTTTATTATTCGTGTCGTGCCCAAAGCATACCAATCCTGCGCCGTGCGACACCTAGCGTGTTTAACTCTGCATCACCACCAACCGTCCCATCGTTTGGGTCATGTTCTTTGTCAAAGTTGTTTGATTTTTGGACATTTATTATTCCCACAGCTCCCACCACGTCGCGGTGAAGGAAGCGCGCGGTTGTTCATTTTGGATGTTGGATTATGTTTTTTTTTCTACTCTCCTACCATCTTAACAGTCTTGTTGTTCTTGTTGTGTTCTGGAGTGATCTAGAGTCTAGAGAAAGGCGGTACTTTTTGTTGTGCTGTTTTGGCAACGGCAAGAGAACAGTATTTTTTCGTCTTTGTTTTACCCGGCCCCTCTCTCTCTCTCTCTCTCTCTCCTGATGCGACCTGCAGAATTGCTGGTAGTACAAATAAGATCAACCAAGAGACACAGCGTTCGACAAGAAACAATAAAACGAAAGCAATAAAGCCTGCCCTGTACGAGCAACGGGTACTAGCCGAGGGATGTGAATCACGGCAGAAATTAAGTTTGTTTTCTTGTTGCGACCACCATCTAGGAAAATTTGTGGGAAACGAGTGGTGACGAGGGAGCTAGAATCGTCGTGTTTATTTTCGTTTGCACCGCTTTTGCCCCAAAATTGTTGCCCAAGCACATCCCTCCAAGGGGCAATCAATTAGGTGGCTTCTATCTTTTTATGCTGTTTACTGTTTCGTGTTAGTTTGTCCTTCCCGCGGGGCTCACCTGCTTTGGGGGTAAAGATTCTGGTGTCCCCGAACAGTGGTCACGGGAGTTTGCCTGGACACGGTACTGGTTCGTCCCAAACGGGCGTTTGCCTTGCGGATATTGTGGCCGGGCGTGTTTGCTCGTGCTCAGGTGATGATTGCAATAACGTTGCACTTTGGGCAATAAAAGAGAAGAAATCTCACGGGTAACGTGTGCTCACAGCTAAATGTTGATTGCTTTTGCTCAAGGCGTGAATTTTTTATAGATTGAGTAAAAATCCATAAAACCTTTTCAAACAAACTGTTTTCTACTCTTTCTTATTCGGCACAACAACCATTGTTAGTGAAGGTTTGCTAAGTCACTTTTGAAATCGGTTTTACCTTACAAGGTATACCTATAGAAGGCAAGTCCGTCATGTTTTCTTGTCAACTCTCTATAAACTGACAAAACTCTCTCTCTTTCTCTCTCTCTCTCTCTTTCTCTCTCTCCCCCCTAGTACATACTTTTTCCGTGGCACGCAGTATTAACCACCAACCATACTTATTTTATATACCACAATAAACCTATCCACCAAACCTTTTTTTAACCTTCCTCACTGAAATTTTTGATAAATGGAGGGAGGGAGCGAAAACTGTCGACGTGTTATTAAGGCAGCGTCTCCGCTATTTGCCTTACTTAACTTCGCTAACAACTTTGTCTCGGTCGTTTAATTTTCATCTACCTAATTGCGCGTTAAAATGAATACCACGTGCGCAACAAAAGGCAACTCCCTGTTGCGTACCTTTCGCCATCCGTTTAACCGCTCCACCGCACCCGACCTCCACAGGTGGTTTCTACACGCGAAACAAACAAAGGATTTTCCTCAAACATCGGCGGTGAGCGATTTTCTCCGCACAAACAAAAGCCACCCGTGTACTTTCAGCTCGAACATTGCAAAAGACCGTCAGGAGTTTTCCCGCTCTCGTTCTTTTCCTGAGCAGCACCGGGGGAAATCAGGCCTGCCCAAGATGGCAGCGCACCGTGGTATGTTGTGTGCAATGTGATTTACCACCCTGCGACGCTCTATTAAGCTAATACACGGTACCGGTACGTGCCCCCAACGAGACGCAGCACAAAGAAAATCGTCTGTTTTTCTTTGCCAAACTGTCCGGCACGGCACCGCCCAGGCCGGATGTCCTGCAGAACGTATTCTTGTTCTTTGGTTTGCTTTGATGATTGTCGCTTTTTATTGAGTGACAAAGTAGTTTTGGGGGAAATGTCCCACTCTCCCTTTGCGCAAGGTAATATAGGGCAGGGCTCTGATTATACAAACGACCGGCATTGCTTTCCATTGATATAGAAAAGAAGAAGGGAACAGGATAGGTTCTATCCGGCATATTACTTCAAGCAATTTACTGTGTGCGTAAGATGCATTGTAAGATACAAGAATATTTATGCATAAGTTGTACCACAATTATCTATTTGCATTTCCCGGCTTGTTTTATAACCTTGTGTCTTAAATTTGTTTAGAGTTATTCATTATTCGGAAGGTACTGAATGAAAAAAAAACAATTATACAACGTCTTTAAAATTAATTTTAAATAACAAATAATTTTTAAAATCAAAAAACCAATCCAAAAATTCTAGACTAGATTATTAATTCCGTCTAGTAAAAACTTCCTTTTAGAAACAACATTCACAATGTCAGAGTGCTTCTATGGTGATGATAAGTCCTACGTCTCACCCCAAAACTCGTTTAAGAAGGACAAAACTGTCTGTAAGATATTTGGACTGTTATAGTGGAAACAAAAAAATCAAATCAACGCGCAACTGGTGGTATCAAAGTGTGTTTCTTAGAAACCACCGAGTCATGCATAGACTAATGACGAGCAATATTGTTTAACTATGGAAAAACCGGTCGAATATTATATCTTGCCATGTATTACTTACGGGCCACAACAAGGGTCTTGGCCTGCAGCAACAAACTCCGAAACCGCCGCGGTCTCGCGCCGTCGTCTGCCCATGCGTTATCCCGACCTTGATGGCGGTCGCCTCTACGCCATCCTCCCACGTCAGCCTGGACCTGCCACGCCTCCTCTGTCCATGTGGACGGCCTAAGAGGACTTTACGGGCTGGGTCGTCCGGATCCATGCGTATAACATGACCAGCCCACCTTAATCCACTGTACAACAATAAGGTCGTTGTACAGCTCGTCGTTGTATAGGCTCTTCAATTGTCCCTTCTCACTTATGCGGCCACAAATCCTCCAGAGCATCTTCCTCTCGAACTAAGTGGACTAAAGAGGTTTCATCAGGTTTGGACAGAGTCCATGTCTCAGAGGCATACGTGAGTACTGGACCTATATAGGTACGATATGGTCCCAGCTTTGTCCGTCTCAACAGGTTTTGTGAGGTGAAATGCTTCCTCAGGCTAAAGCAAGAGCTTCGGTGAAATTTGGGACTTCTAAAGTGCGGTCACATAGGAGAGCCGCAGACCAATGATGTCTATATCATCAGCGTATGCCAAGTTCTGGGTTGACTTGTAAAAGAAGTCTCCACCTCCTCCTCAGATGGAGCTCTAGGTTGAAAAAGAGAAGCCCATTCCCCTGGCTCCATCCACCTTCACTTGGCATGTGACGTTGGTCATGGTCATTCTTGATAGCCTGATCAGTTTGGCCGGGGTTCCAAAAGAGCTCATTGCGTCGTAAAGTTTTACCCTGGCCATGCTGTCATATGCGGCTTTAAAATCTATGAAGAGATGGAACGTGCTCAGCTGCTGTTCTGCCATCTTCTCCAAGATTTACGCATGGTGAAGATCTGATCAGTGGTCGATTTTCCGTTTTGGAATCCTTTTTGATCCAACTATCAAACTCCGCCTGTAGTTGTTGCACTATAATTTGTCTCCATATTATGTATCCTTATAGCAATTTGTCATGAATCAGCATGAACTAGAATCAACTCTTTTTTTAGACACATTGTGTACTTCCCCAGCTACCAGTAACTATAACTTGAAGTTTTTCTTATAGAACTCACAATGCAAACCATATAAAAAAATAACAAAAGAAATAATTTTATGCTGTTAACAGCAAATGGAGATTTGTGCAAAATGTAAACACATTTATGATTTCTTTTGTTAACTAACTAATTTTTGCTCTTATCCTGCAATGATGTTAATCAAGTGTTAGAAATATTCTTTGAAATCGTAGCAAAATAATGCTTTGGTATAGTTGCAAAAATAAATCAAGTAATATTTGATTTCTCTAATAAGAAGAAGATGAAAAATGCAAATACAACTTGAGACAAGCATTACAATATCTTTCCGTTTAACTAATCTCATCGCAACTGAGCAAAACTCGCATGGAGTAGAAAACAACAGCGCCTTCGGGGTAATCTGGCCGACGAATGCTAACGACCTACATAGCAGAAAGGCACATCAATCAATCATCTCAACAGACTCGCAACGCAGACCAATCCAGTTGGTGTGTGTGTGTGTGTGTGTGTGGACCTACCTCCATCCTGCCCAAAACATCTTAAACAAAGTTGTCCTAAACCTATCCCAAGCGAAAGCTGCTGCGAAGAAAGAGTTTCCGACGATGAGCCAACAATTTGGTGCCTGCCGACTACCGTATTTCCCGAGCCTTCAGCTTGGGCCCGACGTTCATCAATCACGCCCGAAACCTCGCAATCGTTCCGGCTATCGTGGCACCAGCTTCCAAGGGCGATTTTTCCGGGGCGCAAATTTCGTCCGCCAGACTAATGGCTGTCATTCAAAGTTGACACATATCACATATGTGTGTATGTGTCTATTGCTGTGTGCTTTGGCGGCAAGGTGCTTTGACCTGTGGTATTTGATCCGAAACCGAGGTAGTCAACTGTAACGGATGTGTTTTTGTAATGGAGGGATAAGAACACAACCAGCAGCTTCCAATTATTGTAAACGAAGGATGCTAATGCAACTGAGCCGTCGGTGTCGGCCGGTTTATCGTTCATGTTTTTGGAAGGGTTTGTAATGAGGAGATGGGGATGAAGATCCTTACCGTTTCGGAGAATCGTTGTGTAACCAAAAAAGGGGTTTTGTGGACACAACAACATGTTGCTGTTTTAACAGAGTTACTTATGCTCCAATACCTGTATACTTGCAGATATAGACACGTTTTTGAAATCAGAGTTGTTTTTCTTATCGTATAACCCAGCTTTAATTTATTTTAAAATTTAGTTTACATCCATTGGAATTTATTGATTACACTTCTTAGAAAATAATTTATGAAATAACGACTGAACACAGTGACGTTTTGCAAAGGCCATTATTAACCAAATGCAGTAGTTGATTTTTTACAAAAGCTATAAGTATATTAAATGTCTCCTGTTACGAAAATTTTAGTGAGAAAGTAAACAGAGAAGCAAGCATGAAAGTGAAAGTCTAAGGGAAACACATTATTGAGGATAATGCGATTTTTATGATGAGAAACAACGACAACAAGTAATCTTTTCCCATGTGACTAGTATCAGTATGTGTTTCCCCGAAGCATTCTTGTTTTGTAAAGCAGCTTTCCAGGTAGGGGGGAAAGGGCTAGCAGAAGGGAAACTCAACATTGGCCACATCGAGTAACGAGCCTAGTGATCGGTGCCACTCCGAAGTGGATAGAAGAGATAAAATAAATGGAAACAAGTACTCGCATTTTCCCATCTCAGGGAAAGATTTACGAAATTCAATTTCAACCCCTCGGAGGTTTCGAGTATGGTCACATCGTTGTTGATACCAGGCCCGTAATGGTAAAAGTGAATACCCGCCCTCACGGAATGATACAGTTTGCATAAATACAACAACTGTGAAGGCGAAAGCACTGGGTATAAGCGATAGTGTGATAATCTTTGTTATGAGAAAGGTTTTTCTCACGCAACATCTTTGCAGGGTTTGTTGTTGTTGATTGGCTAACGACACGATTCAATCGAGCTTACCGTCTATCTTGGGGATATATTATCTTGAGCAATTTGCTGAGATTTTCTCTTTTATTGTGTCTTTTTCGATATTTGAGTACTTTAAGTTTTTAGTTCTTTCTTTACAGTACAAACGTTTAGTTTCATTGTGTATCGAAGGCGAAGAGAAACATTTTATGTATGTTTTAAGATAAATCATCATTCGTCATTAAAATACGGATGTAAAATAGTTGCATATAAATGCAATCTGATACCATTCTGCTCTCCGAAAGTAATAACTATGGTAAAAAATCTCCTACATGTCGCCACATTGTCGAAGCTAACAAAAGGATGCCTAGCACTGTCCCGTTGGCCAACAACAAAAGTGTCAATGTAAGTGATGGCGAAGCCCTTTTCCAAGCTATTCCGCAAGTCGTTGTAAACGGGTTTCGCTTTCCTCACAGGCGTCACGAATAACTCTAAGAGCACTTCTCATCGAACCACCAACGAAAGAAGTGCTTCTCTCGAGTGAATCACAATAGCGATACGATGCTTTCAAAACACTCCTAGCATGGTGTGTGAATATTTTTTGATTGAAAATCTAAAGTTGTTTTTTTTTTTTGTCGTTTGCCTCCTTTCCTCCTGCACACTCGCATCGCCAGCGCATGCAAAAGCAGTACTCGTAGTGACGGATAACCGGCTGGCCAAGGCATGGCTACCCTCTCAAGTGTTTTCCACCCTTTGCTGGATTTTCTCATTTATTTTTCTTCGATTTTATGTTTGCGATCCTTGGGTGTTTTGTGGCTAGCTGATCAATCTTGCGCCGCTACTCCTTCTCGGTTTCAATCCGAACAAAATGGGCCAGAAAGGCGAAGACGGATGGATAGCAATGAGGCAGGAACAACATGTATGCGCTGTACAGCTTCTTTCAAGCAAAAGCGTTTGTGGCTTGGGATGGTTGCACAGCCCAGCAGTACTCGAAAATCATTTTCAATCAAACTATGATCCACAAGATGATACGACCCTCCAGCGTGCGCTTTATGGCTGAGGATGCATACAATTTTCCTTTGAAATGCCATTCAAGTGTTTTTTGAACTATTTCTTCAACTATTGTTGTGAAAAGTGATGATACACTGTCACCTGAGCAGTAGTTTGGTTGGATGTACAAAGCTCATTGAATTATTTACTGTAATTGTTTAAAGCGTTTTTGTTCTTTTGTGGATTTTATTAAAATGTTTTCTTATTCGAAATGTAATAAACCACTGATACAGCATGACACAAGAATTTCAAATTGAGTCGAGTTGAAAAAAAAACTATTATAATATATTCAATGGTTATCGAAATAAAGTTGAAGAAATGTAATGAAAAAATCTGCCATTCGAGCTGGACTGTATTTACTGAAATTGTATGAATAAGCATTAGTGATGGGCCATACGATACTTTTCACGGATCGACCCGGAGTCGAGTTCGGCCCTGCATGAATCGAGTTCGACTCGTGTGTGCGGCAAACCATATGCGAGTTCAACCCGTTGGTTCGGGTTGACCCTAACTGGGTGGAATTAAGTATACGACCAGAACCGCTCCGGGTTGCCTACGGATGGCTCCGATCCGATAGGTTCTTGTCGATCCGCCCATCACTAATAAGCATGGCAGATTTTTTCCATCGCTTAATGTGTGAGGTTTTAGAAACGTCCGGAATTCAGCAGAACGATGGGAGCATCTGTTCATTAGCATGGGAATTGGTTTTGGAGAATTCTATATAATAAATTAGCACATACGTAACTTAAAGCAATGTAATTAAAGCGACGGCTCGAAGCAACACGGTAGATGAAAAAACGCTTATCTAATGCAATACATTTCGATTTCCCTTTAACGAGAAATATATAAACTTCTGATTTTCTGGTAAAGTGTGGAGCTTAAGTGCATCATAGGTGTAGTATAATTGAAGCTGTATGGCTTTAGCATTGTCGCAATGAGCATGAGCAATGGTAAAATTAAACAGGAAATGTTTCGATAAGTTGCTTGAAGCATGAACTGCGAATTAAATCAACGTAAATTGCTTTGGAACGCGTAACCTAACATTAATTTTAGGCTTAATAATAATATTTCGAGGGATACAGCAGTGTTAGTGATTTTTTTGCCGGCTACAGTTTACAATATTTAATTGTTAAGGATATCTTAAGCGTATTTTAAAATATTGCATTACTTCGGAACTATTTAATATTAAATAATCTAAAAATAAAAAAATGATTTGAAGCAGTTTCTTTTGTGAATGTGTTTTAAAAAAGTTGCATGTTTAGTTGTATGTTTATTTCAACTCATGTCTATTTGAAGTGTGAAGACACTCAAAAATAGGTCTAATAAATTATTCATTAAGACTAATACTATGATATCCTATTCTATTTTAACCTGATGAAGGTTAAACTTATTAAAATAGTTATGGAAAGACAACGCAAACACATAACTTTGGGAAATGAACTAATCAATTACAGGACAAGCAGATAGAAATAACAATGAAATAGACAATCGCGATAAAAGATAGAATTTTATATCTTTAATGTTAGGTAAAATGAAACAGTTTTTTGCTTATGTGAGATCTTACATCTTTACATAACAACTTTATAATAAATTTTTTATACAAGTTCATCTCGATGGTACATCATCTACAAAAAGAGCTTTTAAACAATTGCAAAATCAACTTTTAATGAGACGACTAATAATGTGGATGTCTGCAAAGCAATTAAATTTCTATATTTCCCATAATTTTATTACAACGATAATACCCGCTGATCATTCTATTCACATCTTGGGTCATGGTTTCCGCATTATTTGATTCAACACCCACTCAATCAACAAATTAGCAACATATCCGCTCTTCGCAGCTCGTGCTTATCCGCACCTCTATCACGAACGGCACGAATTTCCGATTTCTTTTTCCCGCTTCGTTATTCGTAGCACGTTTTGGATTGGCATCGCTTTTGTCGCCACTATAAACTTACGCTAGTAAGAACACCAAAAAAAGATGAAAAAAGAAGCTTGCGGTGAAAAGACAACGACGGTTCGCCGGAAAACACTCGCAACAGTTGCACTTCTTGCCGAAAGACTTGGCCCGTTCCATTGCAAAAGCGTCGGAAGTGTCGCTTTTTTCGGAATCGAAGCTCAAGCTGCACACTAAGACACCTAGCGCATGCATTTCCTTAAGATGCGGTGTTGGAGGTTGATCTGGGGAACGACTTTCAGTTTCTGACCGGGCGGCGTACCGTACGTTCGCTGCGAAGAGACGCGCACGTACCTAATAAAGTCGCCATGATAAAACTTCTCTGACATGGCCGTACCGTAGACTCCTGTACGGCGGAAACGGCTACCGGATCTGGTGTGAGAAGCCAAAAGATGTTACTTGTTGCACACCGTGTCTCTAGCGGCAGCCGGCTGTAGGAACGGCGCTCTGAAGGGTTTTGTCTCATTCGGGTTACGTTAGCTCCGGTTGCTTCTCGATGGTACCCCAAACCGCATCGTTTTATCACAATCTAAGAGCTGAAATTTCAGATCACGCAGACCAAGTAAAGGAAACAGGATGTGGGTCTGTCAGTGCCTGTACGGGGCAAGTGGTGTAAAAACAGGTGCGGAGAGGTGATGGTTGCGAAAAGTGCATTTTTTGTGTGAACCCAGATTAGTGAGCAGAGAGATGCTTTGCGATGCTGTACAGCCAGTGGTTGCACCGAAGCCAATGGTAGTGGCAAAGTACGTTGGCATGGAAAAGGATACCCGGCCGGAAGCGACTTCGTAAAGCTCGCTTGCGAAGAACAAATGGTTCCGCTTAATCACTCCCAGTGCCAACGGTGCTCGCTGTAATGCGGATATTATTTTTGGCCCGATTCGGGCAAGATAAGCTCGATTCAGCAAATTTCCCATCCGCACAACTGATTGGAAACGTGACGTTGAGCAGTTTTAATTGAAAGCCTTTGCGATAAAGTTTTGCTGACAATATTTTATCAATTATCCTGCTGAACAACGCGTATTGTTTGTGTAGTTAACCGTGAGATTCGTGTAGTTCAAGGTTCAAGCTGCTTTTTTTTATAGTTTTCATGTTATTTTAGAATTATTTTGTTTGTACATAACATTCATTTTATGTTTCATAATGCACTTTAAAAATGTTCTTATTTTTAAATAAAAACTATGCACCATCGATTACTGAGAACCTATTGCTGAAGAACTTAGGTTTTCGTATCTGATTTGCGCTTAGTTTTATTTTCGTAACTATGTATTTGTAACTGTGTTTTGTGTATCGGTGTTTGTTATAACACATTTTGAAGAAGGAACGCATTTCCGTAATGAACAAAAAATATACCAGCTGTATGGTATATTGTCTCTAAATGCTTATGTTTAATATTTATCCTGATTTATCTTTTATACAGCACCATGTCTACTGATGTGTCACATTAAATTAATATTATGTTGATCATAGAGCTTCCTCTAAATTTAATTCTTGTCACAGTCAATGTAAGTAAAGCAACAAGTTTCCTCTGCATCTCGTATGCAATAGAGCACTCGTCCAATCGTGCGATGATAGGAATATTATTAGTACATAAAGTTAATCAAATATACGAATCTTCTTGCAACTTCTTTTCAGTCTATACATGAAGTTACATAAAGAGAAAACAATAAAAAAATCATCACTGTAACCATTAGCGAGCAAAGCTGAGCGACAGATTCAACTACTTGCGCGTGGTCTTTGGCCGTACGCGCTTTACTCTTTTCATTTCTATGCACAGCACAGCCCTCAACGTTTGGCCTTTGTGTACGTGACAGGCATTGAAAAACGCAACAGCGGCGCTTGCCCATATTCCACAACTTTCTGCGGGTATCTCGAAGCAACTGTCCCAAGGCAGATGAGTTTGGCAGGAATAGACCCGTCGCTGGAATACTTCCATCGTTAGTAGTGCGGTTATGCGCTTGAGCTACTGTTGATAAAAGATTCATTGAGCGGGAGACAGCAACTTCTGCAGTATTTATTTCATTTGTTCAAAAGATAACAATTTCACGGTTGCTAAATCGTTATGATAAATCACAACCCTAGCAGATCAAAACCCTGCACACCCGCCAGCATCAAATAGCAACAGATGTCTAGAGCCAAATCACTGTTGTTCAAATCCCAACTCTCTAACTCATACCAACTGTTCCAAGTCTCGTGGTGCTAATGCTTCTGCTGTTGCTGCTACTCCTACGGGGAAAGGGTCTGGGTGCAAAATAAATCCAAACCATGCATGAACTAAACAGAAACCGCATACAAACACCCGCGTGGTTGCCGCGAATGGTCAAAAAGGGCAAGAAGACACAACGATAAGGAGTGGGTTCCGGTTAATTCTTCTTCCGAGGCTGAAGAACTATTTAAAGGAACAAGACGGGAACTGTGAAGACGTAAGGCCACTGTTTTCCCGTATCCTTCTACTTTTCATCGACTTTTACCAAATCCATCTATTTCCGGTTCCTGCAAACCGACGGGATATCCCCTTGTGCAGGGTGTTTCATATTTTATGCACAGTTTGGTCCACTTTCTTTCTTTTTTTATTTATTTATTGCCGGAAACCGGAGGTAAAAGGCGATTTTATGGCAGAATGAACATTCTGGTGGTGGTGGAGGAGGAAAAGGGAGCGTCACAAAACGCAACAGTCTTATTTTTGCCTGTTGTGAACTTTTCGGTTTTTACCGCTCGTGATCTCGTCCTACGCCGAGACGCATGTTGCTTTCCATTGAATACGTTTCATTTCTTGGCTACTTGGCGTAATGCGTCTTGGGTATTTATTTTTCAAGTCTTAGTGTTTGGTTTTCCTTGGTGGGTTTACCCTCTGCTGTGTTTTGTCCATTACTCAACCTCAAGCGGAGAGGAGGAAAAGCTTTAAGCATCGGAACTCCGGGTGGATAAGAACATCTTTCTTTCAACAGGCAATATTTCTTTCGGTCGAAGTACTTCTTGGCCTTTCCTTTAGTTGTGTAGAGGAAGGACATGAATGAAAAGGGGTGATGGTAGTGTATCACTAAAGCATTCCGGCTACTACACAACCACAGCCATTTGAGCGGGCCAAGGCACCCTGACCACCGGCAGAAAATTGCTCTGCATCAATCTGGAACAAAGTGAACGGGCAAAAAACGAATAGCAGAAAATCGCCGACTCGGGCTCGGGAACGGGGGTGAAACAGATTTTGCTCACCCTTAATGGTCCCAAGAATTCAACCGGCTAAGATTTAACAGCCCGGCTAGGCGCTTCGGGAAAGCAGGGAACGAAAACGGAATTTGTCGACCGAATCAAGCTTGGGCGCGTCATTCCTTGGCACCATTAAGCGTAAAACACGTCGTGGCGCGCCAACCGCTCGTCTAACAGGAGAGTGGTAATGGTAACCGTATTTTTCCAGTTGTTGCACTCGACAAGCAACAGTTCGCTACGGGCGATATGGAACACCATTTCTGCAACACGCGTCGCGAGTTGCAATCGTTTGCCTCTACCTTCACATTCCCAAGTACACAAGATACGCTTTGGCCAATAAATGTGCCGGGCCGTTTGGAGTCGGTCCAGCGTAGCTGCAGGAGTTTTGTGCTTTCACCACAAATGGAAAGATTTATGTCATACGGTACAAAAAGACTATTATTTTTACAAGCGTCTTACGGGTGTTCGAAGGTAGTGGGGAGCATCACTGGCTTATCCAGTACCTTCAGAGCTCCAACTTCTCCCATTCGATTCAATACTCTTCCTCGTCCCAAACCATGCAGCTACTTTTTTTCAAGTTAACAGTTTTCTTATGCTAGGGATAGAAAAACATATTATGGTATTTCTTCGTTAAACCGAGAGGTGTACAATGGAATTTGATAAACATAAAAATAACCTTAAAAGACTTAATTATTTAACAGCACAAAAGCTGTTAGTTTTGTGTGCTGTGTAAAAGGTCAAGACTTTTGTGCTGATGATAAGGTTGATAAAATAAAATTGATTTATTTAAATAAAAGTATGCCTATGAAATAGTACACTATTATCGAAATTTGATTGAATTTTTCGAAGCTTTAAGCCTCCACATTAACAAAATTGTATAGCAACATAGCGACATGCTCAAGAATACGATGGAGTAAACCTTATTTAAACCAAGGTTATTTAGAAGAATTTAATTGATAAGGAAAACTAAAGAAAAAATTGCAAATACGTATGCATTTTTGTGAGAAGCAGAACACTATTGGATATGAAACTATGAAACTTTCAATTTTCCACTCATTTGCTAAATGCCACTTTTAGCAATTATATCAATAATATCACAAAACATAAATAAATACAAACATATTGGATTTTTCATATGACTGTTTGTCGCTTGCGGGGTTTCTACACACCACAATCAACAAAATTAGGCATATTTGGTATAAAGAAAACCTATGAACAAGAATATTGGACCCAAATTCTTCCACTTACATATTAACTCCAATTCTGGCTCGTATGCCCTCATTCCACTTGGGTCGGGTGGCTCATCGGAGACTTTATAACACGTTCGCAACCTACGTTCGCAACCTCTCCATATCGTAAAAACCACCCGAGAGCCATAAACATATTCAATAATATTCACCACACCGAGATGGCAACCTCCTGGCCTGCTTCGCTCTGTTCCCATCTGTGTTAACTAAATACAGCCAAAAAAAAAAAAAACAATAAAAGCTTTGCGCTTGTTTGCCTTCGTTCCATCTTGTCTCATTGTGCAAGTGATTAAGTAAAAGCATCCTTTCCTTGCTGGAGCGTCAGCAGCATTTGAGTGGGTTCGTTTTTTTGTCACCACTTACATACGAACATTCTGAGTGTTATGCTGTGGGTAACACTTCGGTTGGCTTCTTATTTCATTTGCTTTATGATGGCATTTTTATTGGAATGTCATAGCTATTGGGCGACTTCTTTAGAGTGGTTGAGTAAAGCACTTTTTGATCGTTCGTTGGTTTATTCGTTTCATGGTTAACAGCAAAGCTGTCGTTTGTAAAAAATTTGAAGATAAAACTACTGAGATTTTTTTTAATAATTACACTGTACACATTACACATTTTTATTAGTTTAATCTGTGTGCTACTTTTAGATTTACTTTTGGACCAATCTATGAAATCGTTCTTATACCCAAAGAAAATGGTGCGTTACTTTGATAGCTTAGCCTTTCAAATTATTTGACCATCTGTCAACATTGTGTTAACATTGTGTTTGCCCATAAAAGTTACGCATAACTAGCATGCTGAACAGATGTGCGCCCCTTGTGTCGTTTATTGTTTGCCAATACCACTCATTCATTAATTAAACCATCTGAGAAAAAAACGGTACTTATTGCTCGGTTCCCGATCGTCTTGCTTCAAACGGAAACACGGCCGAAAGATTTATGACTTTCAATATCAATGCAGATTGTCATCGTACATCACCTGGGATTTAATGCCAACGCATGGCAACACCTTTTGCCGACACAGCGGGACACCAAGAAAGCTTTTGCGCACCTTGGGCGATCTGACACCGATGTTAAAGTATCGTAAAAAATCATATTCCTCTCCACCCTTGACGCATCGCACACTGTATCACGATGGTGTGCGTGCAAATGTAACAGGGTGCGACGCCAAAGGTAGATTTCTAAAGCGCGCTAAAATCTTATTTACGGCAATAACTTGCACCTAAACGCTTACAAAACACGTTCGCCGAAAAATTCTAATGCCAAACGCTTGGTTTCTCGGCTGATCCTTGTGTTTATCAAACCTTCTGGACATCTTGTGAAGGAACGAGGGTATAAACACTGCCCGGGAAAGTGTAGCGAAGCATTACGCTTCAGGTGGATACCAACGAAATACGATACGGGGAATGTAAAGTATACCGCACGGTAAAAGATGGTGTGACGAAGGAAATTGAGTTTACGAGCTCAATTTCAGCTGTGAAATTACTTAGATAGTGTCAGTGTCAGCGAAACGACGATACCATCCCCACTGACGGCAAACCATCGTCGACGAGCTGTAAAAATGTAATTCCCCAACAATTTTCCACCATATCGTTTCACGGGCACCTTGCGCATTGCTTCCGCCGTCCTGTTGCCACTCTGTGCCGTCCTGGTGGTATGCTGACTTGATAGCAAATCGACTCCTTCTGAGGGACTACCACCAGTGCACCCGGATGGGGCAGGTTGAAAATAACCACCGCGGGCCGTGTTTATAATTCGTAATTTTATTTTTATTTAGATTTATGCACTCCAACTCATCCGGGTGTCCTCACCGCCGTGGGAGCATGGTTCTTTCCACGAATTGCTGGAATTGTTCACCGCAAGACGGAGCGCTGCGGTCATGCCAAACAACCGTTGCCTAAAATTCTCTCGCCAGCATCTCTTGGCGTCAGCATCGTTGCTCGCTGTAATATATGTCGCTCGTCGGTTCATCGTTCAAAGTTTTTTTGCTGGGCAATATAGCATACTTCAATCGATTTTGTTATTTACTTTTTTGCATATTTTCTTAAACGCTGTTCCAACGTCGAACACGCAGAGTGAAACGTCCTGCGATGGGTGTCCGCCCTTGAAGACGCACCCGAGCCCAAAGGATGGTGTGAAAGATAATATTTCTTGCGCTCAGCGCATGCAGTTGACTAAATTGCCAACATACCATAAAATGAGAAACCACGAGCGTAATATTTATGTGTGCGATTAATCTCTCGAGCGATACGCAGGATGAAAGATAGCCACGCAAAACGGTAATTGATATGGCTATATGGAAGTGCCATTCGTGAACGAACTGTGTGAAAAGAAATCAAAACTATCGGCACGATGGACGATGGATAATAATTTTATCAATTCGCCTTTTTCCAAATTTTATGGTTTTGGATTGGGTTTTAATTTAAATGTCCTTATTTAAAAACTATAAACCTATAAGCCCGATTAACAGTCTACAATAAACAAATGAAACAGGGTTTGGACAAACTTAAACTATTTATGATAGGTAGTTTTGTTTGCTTAACGTCATATTTCATACATGTAGTAAACGTATTCAGACACTTCCGATGCCTTTGGGATATTCTTCGAAAGTAAAGCTTGTGAAAGCTGAGCTCGGTAATCTTTGCAAATCCCTGTAGGCAGCACACATTCCCTGTAAGCTCCAGTTCCTATTAAAGAACTGCTCGTTGCCATGTACTGATCTAATCCGCATGGTAGAATCTATTTAAAGCGTGAATGAAACGGACCATTGGCTAATTAATGAGCGTGAAATTGCACGCTCTACACTCCGACGATACGCATTTCGATTTTGAAACGACTTCCCAGGACGTTGGACGCTGTATGATCAACAGTTTGGTTTTTGTGTTTGAGCTTATCACTTTAGCAACCACACATAAAGAGTGGAATGATTAGCAGGGGTGCAATGGATACAAACCTTCCAGCAAGGCGCATTAAAAAGGAAACCCCTTAGTTCTAATAGAAACACGGTGGAAAGTAGCGTACAATACAACCTTATAAAAACTGCTGTGATTAATGGATGAAAATTTAATGCTTCCAATTTACGACTGGCTGCTCGTAAAAGGGACGATCAGTTGAAGCAAAAAAAGGTAACGGATTTCGCGTTTCTGCAATATTGCCGCAAAAAGGGGAACAGCAAGCGTGGGCAGCGTGTGAAAATTTTATTAAGATCCCTGTCTCATATCGCAAGCAATGGAGGCGCCTGGTTGTCTTCACGATTAACGCTAACGGAAGGTGCGGGAAAAGGGCAGCGAAACAATAACGTCTACCACCGTGCAGGATTAATTAATCATTTGTTTTTATTAGCCATGCCACCGGTAAACTATATCCATGTGCGACACTGCAGTCCGTAGCTTGCGCTCTGCAAAGGCACACACATACAGCACAAAGGTACGGTATCTTGGCATCGGGTCGGCCCAACCGATTTGGTCGTGCATCGCACCACAACGCCAACATAAAAAGAAGCATAGGATAAGATTAAGAAACGTACCAGGCTCCACATAGAACGTGATGGCAAGGCTAAGGTCGCGAAACCGTGAAGCTAAGGACGCAATCGCAGTTGACGAGTTGACACCCGTGGGCTATTAAGATAAATGCTTGTCGGGTGGGTGGGAATGTTGCGCACAATCTCTAAAATCCCTTGCTCATTGCGTGGAGCGAATGACCTGAACCAGGGCCGGATGCTCTAGCGTGCCGGGCTTACAGACGCGAAAGCGTCATTCGTGTTAATTAGTGCTGTTTGCGTGATAAATTAGCTCTTTTGTGACAGATGAAAAATGGATTCTGTGCAATTGTTCAAACGGCCTCCGCATCCATTTATTACAGGCAACAGATCGGGTTAGAGGATTTTTTAAAGTTAAACGTTTGGTAAAATATGTTATATCAAATTATGAATAAAATAAGTCTTAAAGGCTAAAGAACAACATATTATTAGCAGATAAATTTTAGTTAATAAAGAAAGAGTACGGCTGTCCTGCTTTGCATACTTCATATTTTTTCCCGAAATCACTATAAAACCTTGTCTACCTTTCAGTGACAGCACAAAAGCACGAACGGTTCGAGTTTAATGCTCATCACGAACCAAATCAATCGATATTCCATCTCAGTCCCTTGTTCCGCACACCAAAGAAAGATGGGTTGCGATTTTTCGCGGTCTTGCAGGCAGCTTGGCATTTATTTTACCATCGCAATTTTCCGAGCCAAGAGACACTCTTCGTCATACCGTGCTCGAACCGTTGTTAGAGTGGTTGTATCGTATTCGTCTGTATACGGTGGGAAGATAAACGGAAGCACACGTTGCGCTCATCGCACCGGTTGCCCGTATTATGGGGCGATGTACTGAAACGGAACGGCGGAACCCGGAAACGGCAAGTCAGCCATTCGTTGTGCCTACCGGGCGAGACAATGAACTGTGAGCCGTATACTTGCCAGCCTTTATTGCTGAGCGTGCAACGCTGCTAGAAGATGAAAAAGCAGAGACAGGACAAGTCCCAAACAGGGGGGATTTTATTGGTGAATGAAACAGTGTGCCTAAGTTTATGAAACTTCAAAAAAGTAAATGATATTAAAAAAGTACAGCATTAAATATGAAATTTATATTAAGTGTACGACTGAATGATTGAGCAGTCGTAAACTAGTTTTTGCAATAATTTAAATGAAAAATAAAAACTTTTAAATGATGCTCGCTTAGTACTGTTCATCTTGGTAAACCATTCAAAGGCAGACAACATCGCATATTTATAAATATTGCTTTTCATCATCGCTATTCATCTACGTTTTCAATATCATGTCCGGATGCCCATGCCTACACCCTACCACATACTATCTGCTCCTCTTTACCAGGAAGCCCATTTATCAACTAACATACAAACCGTATACACCCATACATAAACCAAATTCTGCCCATATATGAAGCTCGCTAAGGGGTTCACTCAAAACAGAACTGTCGTATATGTGTGAACGTGAAAGACTCCGGTGATGTGGCGCACTAACTCTCCTGCTTCTTTTTACACTGGCACTCATTTGCACCTGCACACAGCTAGGTAAACCAGAAAAACGAAAGGAGAGCAATTAAAAAATATATATACATATACATGTACATGCTATCCCGCAGATGCTGTAGGCGGTGATCGTAGGCCGTTTCAGCTCATCCCGCTGCGACTCGATTTCATGCAAATGGGTTGCGTATTTTCTGCCGCTTCCCGTGGGGTTTTTGCATTCCACTTCTATTTTCTTTCCATCTTCTTTCACGGTGTGCATGGTGCTACCGTTGCAACGATGAGCTTTGAAGGTGATTGTGATGTTGAATTCCAACACGATGTTTAACTTTCGTAGCCATAACGTACAACATGAATGTTGTAAACCCTTGCACACCAACGAATGTCCAAAATGGTACTATTGTATTAGTTTACGTTTGATATTCATTCGGGCGATGCATATTTTTATGTAACTCGTTTTTTTTATTAATTGCTAAACTTTTTTGAATTAACGCACTTCTATAGCTAAATATAAGTAAAATGCGAGGGATGTTGAGCATGCAAGGGTATAGAAAGGTTTTTCATCTACTTTCTGCTTTGTTTTTGCGTTTTTTATGCGCCCTTGTGCCTACGATAGCCACTTCAACCGACTCTTGCAACAGCGATGGTGGATCACGATCGTGGTCGCGGCGTTCATCGACAAGCCTTCCTTTCTCGCATACACCCGCCCTTTTCTGATTCGGTGACATAAATGTGGGCCTGTCGTATCGCAAATGCAAATTGCAGACAAAAACTGAACACGCCAGCGTCGAAGCTAGATGAACCGGGCGTCCCGGTAGACGAAAGTGCAGTGAAGAGACGATCGGGTGGAAGAGAAAATGTGAATAGACATTATTCTTGCCACTATCTATGCTTCCTTTTCACTGCCTATGTGTATCTCCTTCTTTCGTGCTCGTCCGCACCAGTGTTTGGCAGGACGATGATGGAACGATGTGTAACGGATGTGAAGTGACGTTGCATAAAAAAATGAAGATGACTCTTTCCCATTTGGCAAGGCTTGGTGTTCAAAGCGAAACCCCCTTCAGATGAACGAAGATTGACGAAGCATGAAGCAAACGAGAGGCATACATGCATACCAAATTTACCTCGTGCAAACCCTTTTGGTTTGCGTCTCCGATATGACGGGGCTAGAGCCGACGTCTCGACTGCCACTTGTCATCATCCGTCGGTATTTTATCTGCACCAAGCTTCCTTAGCGTCCTCTTGAACGTTTATTGACGCCGCTTGTATCCTTGCACTGTCCCGCCATGGGGTTCACTTGAGTTTTTCTCGCGTCCTGTGATTTTAAAACGGTAGTTTGGGAGGAGCTTTTAACGCAAGTTTTTAAGCTGTAACTGGTATGAGGGCAAATTTGTTCCTGTCTTTATACCTGGTGATTAAGCGTTCAGGATTTTGAAATAGACAAAAGAAAAATTAAACCGTAAATAGTTAAATTTACAAATGGATAAACATGGATAAGAATAAACAAAATCTTATTTTTTATCAACAAACACACACACCAAAATGGCTAACGATTGGAATAAAGCGATTAACAAAAGGATAAGAGATTTGAATTTCAATTATTCGATTTATGGTGGCAGCACGAACCAACTTCTTAAATTGGCACGAGAACCAGTTTTCCGAATAGCACTTACACTAAGCCAGCACACGCCCAGAGAGTTAACCAATGTTTCAAAATGAAAACAATCATCAAATCGATGGGAAAAACTCCGGACCGGTGCAGTGCAATTAAAACAAGGTGCCTATAAATCTTGACCCTCAACCCTGCTGGCCAGCACCTCACGGCTGAATTGCGATAAAAGATGCTGCTGACCGCATCATGCACATGAACCATAAAGCAGGAAGAGAAATAATGCTTTGCGAGCTCCTCCTGTTCCCTATACCGGTTTTAGCTCGTATTTTATTAGCCCCCGGTAAAGAAGACGCAATAAAAGTGGACTACGGGACTGTCGCTTTTAAGTAATAGGAAGATTTAGAGGCGTCTCCAACGGGGTTTTATGGATTTTTGTGTGGTTGCACCGTTTTCTTTCCGTTGTGTTGTCGGAAGATATCGTTTGGTGGTGGTGGTGGTGGTATGGGTATGACTTATTGAAAGTAGAAAAATTATAATAAAAACTAAGCGCAATTGATTTCACCATGTCCAGGTTATGCTGCTTTGTTTTGTAAATGATTTAACAAAAAATTATCGATTTTAGGGAAACAAGTTTTATCAATTTATTTCTTGTCATGCTGCTTGTTAAACAATACTTGCAAAAGACTTGCTTAGTTAAAGTATAATTATATATAATTATATTGAATAATTATTTTGATGATATAGTTCTAATACAGTCGTGTTTATAAATGATACCTTCTACTTACTTATTTTAGGCATCAATTACTCTCTATTAGGTATCATTGTTTAACAATACGTAAATCTTTTCACAACAATTTCTTCTTAAGGCTCCAATCATATAAAATCAACAAGCAAATAACGAAGCATGAATAATAAATTTATCTTAACAACCAGAATTTAGTGATTTTTTTTATTTGTTTGTACTTAATTTGAGCTATAACTATTTAACCTAAGAAACAAGGATGAAATACTTACCAAAACTATGAACAAATGACAATGACAAATGACTGAGCATCAAAACATGGTGGTTTAAGACTCGGGTCAGATTTCATGAAATAAGATTATTCAAGGTTTTGAAAAATTCAAAACCCTTTCAAACAAAATTATTTACCTTTTTGATTAGACAAAAATAAAATGTAGGGCGAATTATTTACCGGGCTAATGTATATACAAATATTTTATAAAAGCATACAAGGGCATGTTTCATGAATCGAATTTTTTTATTCGTTATTTATCATCATTAATTGTTTGCCTCCATGGCTAAACAAAGCTGTTCCAAAAACTACAACCCTAATCTAAATTGTTAAAATACTTAAATTAAGGAATAACATTACTTTTAAATAAATGTTGGAATTTTTTATTTTATATTTTTATTCTGTTTCGAATAATTAAAATCCCACACAACGATCTAAATTTTTAAATCATGATAGAGTTCTCTTAACCAATATACAAACTTTCATATTGTTTGGCTAACACTTTAGCAAAAAGCTATAAATAATTGAACTTCCTCTCAAACACGTTCACCCGGCAAAGTTGAGCACCAGATACATCATCATGTTGAAGCAATCTGGTGCCAAACTGGAGATGGATTGGTTTCACACGTGTATCCAATTACAGATTGACGAGTATTTAAACACTGACCAAGTCTGGAGCGTATTTAAATCACACCAAGACCATTACGTAACGTTGAAAAGACAATAAATGTATGCAAAAGGACTTCAAGAGTCAGGAATTGTACTGTTTAAATGTAAACCATAAGTCGAGTAGCCATTAAAATTGTACAAATTCATTCCATTTAGAGTTGTGTTAAAAGTTTTTTCAACAGTTAAGCATAAGCCCTTTTTCTAGCAGCTCAAAATTGTAATCAAAGTTGAAAGTCAAGACTAAAATAACTCATCACACAATGTTGCAACCGCACTAACAGTGGCTCAAAAACTGCCTCACGTTCTAGAAACCTCTCCAACAGTCCAGTCACTTTGCTTCGTAAATTAAATCTGCTAGGATTTAAATGAAAAATTGATTACATGCAAACGCAAAACCACCAGCACAAAACCGAACAGCGGGCACGGATCACCAAACCTGCACTTCACGGTCAAACCCAACCTGTCCCGGTGCTACGGGCAGGGAAGCAATCATAATTCATCTCCCGCCTTACCGCCGGGCTGGCTTTTCTTTCCGTGTGCCCGGTGCCCTTGCGGCTCGAGACGCACATTGGCGAATCAAATCACCTTCATAAACAATTTAATATTAATGTCACAATTATGCTGCGGTCAGCATTCCCTACACAACGGCAGGCAAAAGCTTTTGTCCCCCCTGAAGCTGAACGGAACTGCCCAGATGTGTGCATACGGGCGTAGTCTGCCTCTACGAAAGCTTTCCACTTTTTGGGCTTTTTCAGCTGCGTGTGTCGTTAGTTTGCTGCAAGGATCACGTGTGCGTACGTGGCTGGACCCATGGTAGTGTGGGTGTTGCGTGTGCATTCGTTTTTCAGCGCATTTTTCCTACAGAATTGACCACTTTGAAGCTTTCCGGACGGACGGCAGCAGAAGGGTGGGTTCCATTCTTCCGATGCATCCCGAGTCTGGATGCGTTCGTGCTAGTGCTGCCCGAATGTGCGTCACACAGAATGAAAGCTTCACTTGCGTACGCAGCCGTACGCACTATCCGTTTGTGCGTACGTGGGTGCCAGCTAAACCCCCCCTACACGCACACTCTTATATGATGATTCGCACGCACTCGCACGCATGCACATACGGTGGCTTGCGAAGAGCACAAAATGCAGATGCATTCGACTGCAGCGTCATCGATGTGCAGCCGGTGTGGGTTTTCATCGTCAGTGAATACCGTTGCCGTTGTACATGGTCCGGTCGGGTGTTATGGTCGTACATAGAACTCGCGTGTAAATAGGACCACTAGTGCGAAAACGAGACGGCAGCTGCTATACCACGGAGCGGCATATGAACAGACCAGTGTGAGGAAGGAGTGCACTCTCGACGCAGCAGCGACCGATATCGAACTGACCTACATGCGTGAAAATTGCACAAATTAAGCCTCGCATCCTCGTTCATGTATCATCCCGTATGTGGGAATGCTTTTTTTTTTATTCCACTGTTAGTCATACGGTGGGCACAATTGCATAATTTTTCAACCATACCGTTCGCACTACAACACCTGCCGCAAAAATGGGTAAAAGAAAAAAATAACCACAACTTCAATTTGCCCGCAGTCCTGTTTTCCGCGTTTGGTTTGTGTTGGTGTAGTTTGGAATAAAGCGACCCCCGGGAACCCAGCCCTACAAAAGGCTATACGCACACCGTGTTCCTCGGCATGTGCAAATTGCATCCAACCCGTTCGCATGAATGCAGGTGAAAAAGTCATGCTTCGTTTTCATGTTTTTCCTTCACAACCTTCGCAGCCTGATCATTTGTTTGTATATGTGCGGTATTGTGTGTATGTGGGTGAGATTATTCGTGATTGTATGAAAAAATTGTAAGAAACAACCTGCCAAAGCCCGTACACAATTGTGTACGTGCATTGTACGGGAGCCACCACCAAGGCCAACGGGTCTCGATTTGTGTGTGTTGTTATAGAAATGTCATCCGTACGATGATGAATGAGCCCCGAGGATTGAACGGTGAAAAAACTGACCTCAACAAATACCATTTTGCATGTTGCACACAGACAAACAAACCACCACGCCCTAGCCACCTGGGGGGAGCGAAAATTGCTCGTCCAGCGGGAGATGCTGCACTGCTTTTATTCTCCATGCATTTAGACCACACGTTGAGTTTGACCTTTGCATGTCGATATCCGTTCCCTTCAAACACAGAGCGAGCTGTTTCCCGGTGTCACCATCTAGCTTGCTTCCTGTGCAGCAGCGGCCAGTGCAGATCGAAACTCGTACATGTAGATGTTACGATAAATCGTAAATATCTCCTGAATGCTCGCAAAGGGCAAACATCAAACGGATGCTGCGGTTGCGCTAACCCCGTTCGTCCTTCTGGTAGGGCGCGAGTCCTTCCGAGTATCCTGTTTACGCATAACACTGGTGAAACTCTGTTCGCCAGTGCACCAATACATTCCCAAAACCGGATTGAAAAGGCTTCCCCGACTTGACCACAGCCCACCTCCGGCACATCCTACGGTGTATCGAGTCATTCTCCAACACATCCCTACAAAAGGTCCTTCAAAGTTCAGTAGGCCTGCACTCAACAACAAAAGCTAAGGGTTAGTTGCGACAGCTAGTGGTGCATGTCGGTACCAAAGGCATGTTGAGCCTATAAGTTATCAGCTACTCATACACACAGCAGTGCTCCATCATGTATCTACACACTCGCACGCACGGAACGTACGCAATGGAAGGGCTTACACAGATAGTACGCATCCGTACGCAGTAGCCGCTCGTGGCGCAGTTTTCTCCACTCCTGTGGCGGCCACTCCAGTGCACGCGCTCCCTAGAGAAACTCACGGGTGTATGATTTTCAGCCTTTTCACTGATCCTGCGGCGTGATTTGCGTATTTTCTCCTCGACCAGACCACGCATTTTCCATGCTGCCGGAACCGGGAGCGAATCCTGATGGTGGAGAGGGAAGGTTTTTAGCACACATGTGCGCCGTGAGGTTGGTTTTGAGCATGAAATTCATAAATTTTGTGTTTTTGCTGACGGTGGCAATAAATGGCGTGTACGGGCACAATACCACTCACACTAGCCGAGATAGTACATCTTTTGCGTGGCGAGAGTGTTTGAGAGAGGTGTGCGTGTGCCTGTTTTTTAAGGTTCTTCCACCCTGAAATGGTTGCTTTTTCTACAGCATCCCGTATACTATACACTGGGCATGGACAAAACGAAGGCTGCAAACTCTGTATAACACACATTACCACACAACCACGTACTACATACATTGTGCAACAAAAATGCAAACCACCATCGTACGCGTCCAATCGATAGTTCGAAAGCTAGCAAACTTATTTTATGGTGGATACGTTGTGACATAGTAGAATGGCTGCGGCTAATTTTTTGTTGCTTAGTTAATGTTCCGCTTTTTGCTCTCTTTTTCTCCCTCCTGTGCTAGTTTGTTTGAGTTTTACGGACAAATTATATTATTTTACCATATGTACAGAAGCTTTTAACATGGCAGCACTTAGTTGAACCTGCAGGCGGCAGTAAAGCCATAAAATAAAGCACTGTCGCATATTGGTAAAGAAAATCGATTGTACCTTTTGAGAGCAGAAAAAATACGTATATCAATTGCTTTGGCTAAAATGGTGAAATATTTTAAACTTCTAATGGAATGAAATGTTCTCTAAATGCAATGATGTCATGTAAATTGTGATATGTTTAGAAATAGTTTCAGTTTGTTTGTTATATAGCCAACACAGTGGAATAAAGAGAATTGGAGAATAAAGGCTCTTAGCTTTCTATGGCTTTTTGGCAATTACTACTAAAGGCTCGACATACCTAATCATGAGAACAGATCTATGTACATGTAATAAACGTGCTTTAAATAGTTACTCTTAATTTAACGATCTTATAGCAACATTGTAATGATCGAGTTAATCGACTAACCTGAGCAAATAACATTTCGTTTTAAAAGCTATTCATTTGTTTTAAGGTAACAAGACTATGTAAAGCAAAATCCATACAACCAACTATAAACCAAATATTCTGAATGTTATTTTTATTTCCGTTTGAAATAAAAGTGTGAAAATTGAGGCCATTTCAAAATTTCATTTTATGAGTTATAGATCGATAAAAAAGGAAATTTTATAAAATGGATTAACTGTGCTAAATTACTGCTTTTCACTTTGTGACAGTAAAGAAATATATATTTTTGCGGTTTGCGCGAAAAAAATGAACAAGTGAAGCACATAATATAATGCAGTGAATTGCTTTTTAATTGCTTGCGTCTGACGTCAAAAACCATAGTGAAGAGTGGGTAGAAAAAAAATTACTATTATCACTTATTGCATAACGTTATCTAGCCTGATATAGCCTACATAACTATTTTATAAAAAAGTTCATTTACGAGAAAATTTATACATTAACACAAAACCAAAAAGTGAACTACGTGCCAAACCTGTCAAAAATTGCTACGTAACATTTTATTATGATAAGAAGGGCATTCAGTGTTGCGGGACTAAGTGTAAACTTACTATGAATAAATTAAAATCTATGTATCCTGTACCACGGAGAAGAAGTCCAAATAACGCTAGTAAACTTTAAAACCAACTGCAGAATGAACGGGTCTAAAAAAATGCAGAAATGAACGGGTGCAGAATGAACGGGTCTTTTTTTCATACCAATACGCATGATGAATCCTAACATTCGAAACGCTTTGCTAATTGAAAGTACACAATGCTCTTGTCAAAGACTGCCATCTAAACAAACATCCAGGTCCTGCAAACCTCTCTTGATGATATAATAGTACATATTTGTAAATTAAAGGACATGTTAGTGACATAAAAAAGATCACATACATGCCAAACCGCCTACATTTTAACCGCGTACTCTACGTTAATATTAATTTTGTACACTATGTACAACAGTGATAACCACACTTTTAAAAAAAAATCTCTGTATAAAATTGCAAATGTTTTCAAAATGATTAATTTTCTCTGCATTACTCCCGTCTGTTATTTACTCAACTGTATTTTTTGCAATTCAACCAACTTCAGTTCCACTAGATGTAATTACTGGTGTAGTGCAGTGTTTCTTTTGTTGTAAATCATTTTTGTGTGCAGTATTTATTTTTTGTTTGAAAACTATTTTTGCTACAAAACACTAGTAACAGAATACGACCAAGCACCATTAACGGGACAGAAAACGTTTTCAATGCATACAAATAGCACTGAGGGAAAGCAAATGGATCTTCCTCGTACAGATTTTAGCATTCGGTTTCACCAGGTGTAGCTGATCAATCAGGACTTGTTATCCATTTGGAGCTGTACGTGACCGCTTTATCTGCAGCCATCGTCTCAAAGCAGCCTGAACTCATCACACTGATAACAGCCGAGTTGTGCGATTGTGGCAATAGCAGCAGTAGCAGAGCAGATACGTCTAAGGTATGAATCATTAAGGATCCATTTCGAAAATTAAAATGGAGCACAGCTCCTTGGCGGTGCCGTTTGATCCCTTCAGAAAGCAACCCAAATGCCCAGGAAATGCGAAATCCTCCACTGCTAAATCGTGAATCTTCTGTGTCTGCGATGCAATATCTTTAACCCTACTCTCGTTCCTACTTTTGCAGCAAGCTGTTTGCGATCTGCACCGGCGTCTCATTGACACTGTTGCGCCAAAGTGGAAAAAGAGCAACTGTACCAAAAAGAAAAAGCAATAGAAAGCAAAATAGCAAAATCCAACCACCGAAAACCGAGCCGAGTGTAAATGAGCCGTTCTCTCGACACATCAACACCGTTTGCGGTTGCCTTGAACCGGTTCCCGGGAGCACTCTGGTGTGAAACCGGAAAGCGAACAAACAACGGGTTGGGAACGTGAAGCGTAGAGTCATAGCCAAACATAATTACGGTGCGAAAGTTTTCCACCATAACCCAAACTTCTTAAAAACTCATTACGGGCCAGACACACCGGCTGGGGTAATGGTGGTTTGTAGGGGTCGACGGTGCCAACGATGGATGTGCAAAAGTGAGGCTCTTCGTATATTCTACGTTCAGAGATAGTGAAAATGAACATATTTCCATCGGTTTTTCATCGTACGGAATCTGCTTTACCGTTTCGTTGGTAATATACCGCCTCCCAAACAGTTGTGAACGATCCAAACGGGGTATGAGGAGGTAAAGGATTCGTTGCCCAACGTACCTCGCGTTAAGCGTTCTCGATCCGTTCTCAGAAATCCTCTGCATGGTTTGGCTGAGCAGCTGTCTTGTTTACCGAAAGCATTTAGCAGGGGAATTAATCTTTCCACCGACTAGAAACAACAAATCCCACCCTACCCTTTGTTCACGGAGCTATGTTACCCACGCCATTCTTCAATCTATTTCGATCCGGCACGTCTTTGACTGACACGTTGTGGAATCTGCAGTGGCCTTCAGTAGGACACGCTCACTCCCCCGGATGCCATTGCTTTATTCACTCCAACGGTGTAAATGCTCTTGTCGGTAAATCATCACCTTCACCGTGGTGGGTAGCTGACTTTCCCTGATTGTCATCTAAAAGAACATTGTCTCGGTAGTACCAAGACGGAGTAGAAATATTTTGCATCAAGGATCTTTACTTAGTGCTCCTTTTTGCCGAACCACAACCATATGCTAAAGGTTAGTGAAGGAAGAGGATTTCTCTAAATCAGTTCTTACGAAAAACATCGGCTTAGTGGCATACCTAAGGCTATGATGACTTGGAAGTGGAACAATATTTACTTTTGCTAATGTACGCTAGGTGATTTGCTTCTCAACGCTGGTGGTATTGGTAATTTGGTAAGATTCATTTCTACTCATTTCGGTAACACGTAGATTTCCTTACGCACTGAGAGTTTTCCATTTCCCTTTACCTAGCATGTAACATTGGTCATAGTCAGTTTTGATAACCTGATCAGTTTGGGCGGAATTCCGGAAACCCATCGTACAAATTCATTGTGTCATAAAGTTTTACCCTGACTATGCTGTCGTATGCGGCTTGAAAATCTGTGAAGAGATGGAACGTGTTCAGCTACTGTTCTGCCATATTCTCTACGATTTGCCGCATGGTGAAGATCTAGTAAGCGGTTTGATAGTGTTCAACTATCGATTCGACGTATGGGGTAAGTCTTTTCTTGTATATGGGATGGATGATGCCGAGATTCCAGTCACAAGGCATTGATTCGCCATTCCATACCTCAATCATAATTTGGTGAGTTTCATTTTATAGTATTGTACCTCGGTTGTTGATCAATTCGGTTGAGATTCCATCGGTCCCGTGTGCTTTGTTGTTCTTCATCCGATGGATAGCTTTTCTTGTTTCTTCGATACTAGGCGGTATCATCCGCTATTGGAGCATCTAGCTGTTTGTTAAACTGGTCGTTGAGTATATCATCAAAGTGCTGAGCCCATCGTGAGAGGACCTCTGACTGGTTACTGACCAGATCTCCATCTCTATTCCGACATCAGGATACCGTAAGTCTGATTTTGTTTAGGTTGCCCCTTTAATCTTTGCTAAAACATTCTATTGACTCCATACGACCCACGGGTTCTTTCGAGATCCCTTCAGCTCTTTTTCTTCCCAGATGTTCTTCTTACTCGGGGGCTCGGGGGGAGCGGGGAACTCTTTTCTCTACTCCTGAGTCGCTTGTATTCCTCTGCGCATGCCTTCGTTCTATGCCTTTGCAGCATTGCTCGGTATGCTTCGGTTTTACGTTCGGTCACTTGACAAACTTCATCGATGAATCCACTAAATCGGTTATGGTTAGTTTTTAGAGTAAACGAGATTATTTTCCGCCTTTCGCTTGCAGTATCGTAGTTTGTTTCTGGTAGAAGACTCTCATGTAAGGCGTCTTTGATTGCCTGTTCATCTTTTTTGTTCTTTTTAATTTTTGTGAGGCGTTCGTAGAACAGGTCTTCCCTTGTTTTTCCTTATGTTGGGAGGAGCATGAATAGGCTAAGGTCAAAAAACCTAATTCTCTAGAGCAGGGTGCATAGTCTATCTCTTACAGCCTTGATTTACGGCGAAACCCGTTTCGAGCATATCGTGGCGGTCGTGATAACTGTTATAAATGTAGCCTTGGCCAACACGGCTCTTTGACTTTGACACCATTCCCCATCCACCAAAGCTCTTCTAAGGCATCTGGCTAAGGCAGCTTCAGCTTCTAACAGCTTCTAAGCTGCAGCACTGCAGCAAGTGCGCACGTTACGCAGTGCGCATTGCACCCAATTTTAACATTGTCCTGGGCCATACCTTGGGTTCAGTTTTGTCAAGTCTGGTTCTATAGCTTTATTGTAAATCGTATTTGCTTAGTAAATGAGACAGGGTGACTAGCCACACACCCACGCTTCCCATTACCTCTGGAGGGTAACCTGTTTCCTGGAATGTCTTACCTCTTCCTCTTCAATCGCCTATTATCCATCATCCACCCGAGAGCTTAAACGCAGGCTCATGTTACCACCCTGCAAGACGTAGACGTAACAAAATAGGAATTGGATGTGAGCCTCAGGACCATTCAATTTCAGAGCAAAATATTTTTTTACTAGCTACCTACCAGTAACCATTTTTGTTTTTAAATCAGATATTGTCGATTGAAATGAAAATTTAAAAAACTTTTGAAAAATATTTATGACATTAAAGATTGAAAGATTAAACCTAAAACTAAAGCCAAACTTTACTAGATCGATTTATAAAAACATACCACAAAGTAAATTATGATAAATAATGCATTTGAGTGTATTTTTTATTTTTTGTTGTGCAAGTTTGACCTAATAATACTTCAAGCTTCAATAATAATCAAGCTTAAACTTGATAAAATCGCATTATTTCATTTCGAATTTAAGTACAAATTCTCTTTTTAAATCCCCTAAATGAAATATGAACGATATTTCAATGAAGACGAAAATTCGAGCAATGCGTTCGGTTCCAAATATTAGCGTGCGTCGGGAATTTGTTGTATTGTGGTGATTACACCAACGACCGCGGTTAAGACGCTACGGTTTTTTGGCCTGCACTGTGTCTCAACATTCATCCATCGCAACGTTAGACGCGTGTCCACTAGGTGTCGTAACAGTTGGCTAGGAGAAACAATACAAGCAGGATACATAAAACATTAGAACATGAGAGGCGTAGATTGCAGAATAGGATCACGAGATCGATCTCTTATCTCCTCGACCACCAAGCCAAACGGACGGAATGAAAGTTGAACCGAACTCGACAGTGTAATGTTTTTCTACTTAAAATGGCATAACCTTATTGATATCTTAACTTTTCTATAATAATGAACTTTATTGAAAAAAATCAAATTTACCTCGGCAAAAAACATGTTAGACCCATGGATTTTTCCGGATTTAAAAATATCCATAGAACATGGCACATTATAGGCCACGGATATCGTCAAGTGGTCTGACCAGCAACATATATTTAATGAATTCAATCATCAACATTGATTTTAAAGTACACAGATTATTTAAGTTAGTTCAGAAAAAGTAAAAAATGTATTAAAATTTAAGGGCCTGCCCTGCGATCTATTGGTAGCGGCGATAAAACTCGATGAATTTTACTGTACAGCATAGATTTTTTAACAGTCAATCGTTGTAACTACAATTTGTTGATTAAATCCATAGACTCTAGAAAACATGGAAACCATCTTCTTAGTTACATTTAAGCTAAAAAAAAATCCACAAAGAGCTACCATTCCAGAGAGCCTATTCGGGAACTTTCATTTTAGAAGATTTGACTGCTCATTGTTGTTCAAGTGTTCCAGATTCGATACAATTTTTAAAACTGATGCCGAAATGTAAAAATGGGACAAAAGCTAAAATTACAGCTCTTGAAAGGTTGCTTACCCTAAAGCAAAAGATTCATTTCATTCAAAAAGGACACAACTTTTTCAGTCCAACGCTTATGGTCGCAAAACCACAGGAATCGGATTGTTGCCTTTTCTGTCTCTCTTTCTTTTTTCTGGCTTTACCTTGCCAAATTCACCGATTTCGCTTGCACCCTGCCTGAAGGTACTTTCCTTTTGCTTTTTTGTACGTTGAAAACACAGAATCTCAGGACTACCTTGGGGACTATGTGCGTGGTAAATGTTTGAATGAAAATCCTTTCCTGTCGGGAATGACATAATTTTGTACTGAAAGCAAAAGGACTGATAAAAGCGAGACGAGTGGGAGGATGGGGCAGAGATAAAGGATACCCGTTGGGAGTTTTGCCAGGTAACAGTGAGAGGAAGCCCATCCATCCGTTCGCAATGCGAGGATTCTACATGAACCGTAAAATATTAATGAGCAACTTTATCCGCCGAAGGGCGGTACGAAGTCTTCTGGCTTGTGTTTGCGGCCTGGAAAACGGTACAACGCGAGGGTCTATCGAAAAGTTATTCGACTCTAATGAGAGTGGCGTGTCTTTCTCTCCGATGGAAAGGAAGTAAAGAATTGCTCAGCACTAAAACGTCTTTCCAACCCAGAAAACACGGGATAAAAGGTGCAATCAAACTTAACACCTAGAACCGTGTTTTTTTTTGTAATTTTCCGAAGTGATGCTTAGCTACCGTGAGGACGATCGTGTTTTACTCGTTCCGAGCATTATACTAAGGGATTTTAAAACGACAACAACCACATAAACGAAGCTGTCCTTCCAAACACCCGACATGCTGCATCCCCTTCGTGAATCGTGGAGAAGCAAATATTTAACCTCATTTCTACGAAGAGGGAAAAAAGAATTGCAAATATCAGCAAGAGATCCACGAAATTTTAATTCTAAAGCAAAATCCCCAGGGTCCACAAAAAATAAAAGGAATAGCTAGGGTGACCCTCAGCGTTTCAAACTAACCAATCTCTGTAGGTTAATTTTCAATATCACTCACTGGGAATTGATGAAAAAATGAGTATTGGAGCAGTCCTTTGTGACCATGCAACTTTATTATAATTTTATAATAAGTTTTTCCGACGATCAATAAGACCAACCGTGTTTCTAAGTGAATAACTGGTAGGTCATGTATGGATCAAAGAGTATGATAATAGAACTTACTTACTTCACGGTCTCGCGTCGTCGTCTGCCTATCCGTTATCCCGGCCTTGATGGTGGACGCCTCAACGCCATCTTCCCACCTCAGCTTGGGCCTACCACGACTCCTCTGTCCATGTGGACGGCCTAAGAGGACTTTACGGGCTGGGTCGTCCGGATCCATGCGTATAACATGATCAGCCCACCGGAGCCGACAGCGTCCATGTCTCAGAGGCATACGTGAGTACTGGATCTATATACGTGAGTCGGTGCGATATAGTCCCAGCTTCGTTCGTCGCGACAGGCTTTGTGAGGTGAAATGCTTCCTCAGGCTATAGAATGACCGACTGGCCGCCAGCAGGGCGCGCACTGGACGACGACTCCGAAAGTGCGTTCATGATAATAGAAAGCTCTAAGAAAATACAACAATCTTGACATCCATGTAAAGAAAATCAAACATTTTCTCAGGATCGATTATCGTTTCGATTAAAGGTGTTGACAACTAATATAATATTGTGCAATTGTTATAAATCATTTCGAAATCGAAAGAAGCTGCTTGCGTAAAGTAGTGAGTCTTACGCAAGCATCTTCTTTCGATTTTAGTGGCGAACGAGAATAGATTGTTGATATGTGTTTCGTGAGTGTCTGCGTTTAATGTATAGAACATAAGTTAGTTTTAGAAATTTACGTAGACGATAAAGTCCGAGGAATGAACAGTACTAAATTAAATTAGATTGAAATATTCGATTTGAATTATTATTATAATTTCGGAAAACATTGTAGCTGCACCAATAACCTTATTAGCACATTGTATACTTTTTATTTCAAAACCTATAGCTATTTCCATTTCCGGCTAAATGGAAGAAAACAACCAGTTTTTAACAGTCTAACAGATAAAATTTATCATTCGTGAAATAATATTTTACTATGGGAAAGTTATGTTTTAAATTAGAATCATATCCAGTCCTTAGTTTAAATCTTAACGGTGCTTCAACCAGTTTTTCGTGAATCTGTATACAAATTACAATTGAATAACCCTAAGTGAAAGGAAATAAAAAAAATTCTATATACCGTCATTTTTATTCAAGAAATTAAAAAAAACATAATTCTGCAACAATTGTACAACCATACTTCTATGCAATCTTCTCTTATACGAAATCAACCGAGTGATGCAGAAATATTCACTTGCGCTGGTCGGTCGATACAAAAAAAACCCCACTCGTTCCGTTCCGTTCGAAGGGAATGTGACGTGAACCAGCCTTCAACCTTCATGAATACTTTTGTTGTTGTTTGTGTGTGTGTGTTCGTTTTTTGTGCAGATTCTGTTGTACGTGAAAATGAAAGAGAAAATATTAATTAAAAAAGTTTTACTTCATTCACGCGCCATTCCACGGTTGGCATTTGCTTTAACCGACGCTCTCCGAGGTCGTAGAACCGGTAGTACTCTGTGAACCCTAGCGAAGGGCCAAATGTAGCGGCGTATTCCAATCCTCGTTCACCTTTTTGTTCTCAAGCACTGGCGTCGAGGTCTGGAAAATAGTGCTGAAAGTGAGCGGTAGAATGAGCTTTTGCTCAACCAAGCGGCAGCATGTTACTTGCCCCAGAACAACATTCAAGTTTTCGAACGCTAGGTGCCTACAAGGCGTGTCTGCTGCACGTTTTGTGTTAAGTATGAGCAAAAACCTTTCCAAAAATTCATGAACCTTTTTTATCTTAGCTGTAGGGCCTACTAGAGAGCAGAAATGCATACTCAACATACAATCATGCTGTAGTTTGTCTATTTTTTACGGATTTTTTTTTACCGAAATGAAACCGTTTGTTATGGAGAAGATTCTTAACAAACTTACAGATTATATGCAGAATTTGCGGATCGTTGAAGTATGACTTATTTAACTGACTGTATGTTTTAAACATTTTCTCTTTTACCTTACTACAAGAGCTATGCATTAAAATTCATCAAATAGATAATAAAGCAAAAACAAACAAGACAAACCGACGAAGGAAGCTAATCACATTACAATTACTCACAATCAAAGATCCTTATTTTCTCCCCACAAAGCCCATCATCTGCGAACCCACAAACGATGTGTGGCTATGAACACACACACACACATATTCGAGCAGACCAACACTGCACGCGAAACTTTGCCAATTTCAATTTCCAGCTCCATTCGTAAGTGGCTTATGCGAGACTGTGCTCGTTTCGGTACGATACCCATTCCGATCGCGCCCGACGCTTCCGGTACAAGACCATCGAAGCAAAAAAAAAGAAGGATAGCTGGTGTAGTTCGGTCTATTTCTCTTCTTCTCAATCTTTTTCCCTTATCCATCCTATTTGCCACACTTGAATATGATTGCATTTGGCATGTTGCACCATCTTTGCAGCAAAAATGGAACTCACCAGCGAACGAATTCCCTCCATTCTATGGTACGCTCGAACCGTTACAGCACACTGCACTGGTACGAAACACTCAATGACACGGATAGAGCAACGAATCGAGAAGCATATCCGTAACTGAGACAGCAGTCAGACACCCGGCACGAGCATCTTGGGTCCTTAAGGGTACATAATTTTTCTTTCATTCTCTCTCTCTCTCATTTTTCCAGCCACCCAATTGTTTGTCTATGAGCAGTGCAAAGGGAAGATTTATAAATTGGTGTGATTTTCTGAATCAACCGTCTGAGTTACGTTTCCGTGGATTTTAAGGGTATTTCCATGGGCAAGCGTGGAGCAAATGGGATGGAATTTTATTTGAAATTAATGATGTTTTATGTGAGAAAAAACGGCTATGCAAACAGGTTTATAGAGGTATGGAGTTTAAGGCTATTACGTATAATTCTGTCACATTGTAAAAATCGTTATTCAAGTGGTTTACATCTCTAAAAGAAAATATTTTATTAAACTTTTTAAACGAAACCTCCAAAATAATCTAAACGTATTGATTGATGTATTATTTGTGTAAGCCTCTCATCTTTTTTTTTGAATGATTCTTGTAAACAACCCTTTTTTCACTCATGCCGACACCCAAAAAATCAATACCAAAGAACTCAACCGTACATCTGGCCGTCTCATTCATAACGAAATGCAAATAAAGGGAGCGCAGAAATCCTCCCCTAATTATTTATTTACCTTCACTTAACGGACACAACTGCACCACATTCGATTCTTGCTGGCAGAGTTCATTTGCACACAATGCTTTTGGTTTCGGTAAAATTTACTGCGTAAACGTGCTCGTGCAAAATATTTCGCAAAACTAATTACCCCTGTCCAAGCACAATAGCAGTCTTTACAGCAAATAATGTTGAATGTTGTACATTATGTATATGTTGTGTTTGCGAAACTCATACGAGCGGTAGCCCACATATTTCTTTCCCGACTTACTTCTTATAGAAAATTGAGGCAACAGCTTGGAAATTATCATTTGCCACCAAAGGACTGATTGGAGTGGAGCAGGAATCGAGGTTGATATCCTACCCTTCTTTGCATATTCTGAAAGGCTGGCAATCATTGAATATCGATGTAGAAATAGGCCGCTTATAACGCTCCAATTTCCCTTCCTGCACGGCTGATCAAAACGGTTGCAAAATATGGGTGAAATTGTGCTTCCCATCCAATGCCGTGCTCTGTAGTGAGCGTTCGTACATTATGTGCCAATACCAAATGGAAGAAAACTAGACCAATTCAACCTGGGACAGGCTGGAAACGTTAGTCGGTCGGTTGACGGGGACGGTTGAAGGTGGAGGTAATTTTTATTATTAGAACCAGAGAGGCACGAACCATTGATGCGGGCAAAGTGAAACGATTTTCCGGCAAATGAAAGAAGCGCAAAACACTGCACGGAGAAGGAAATCGAGCTATCGAATCCATCTGCAGACTAGTGCCGTTCACTCATATCCTGAAACGACATATTCCCTTGTTCCATTGTCATCATCATCATCAGCAGCAGCAGGATCGGTGAATGATTCCGTTTTTGTCTTTATTCTTTTAGCTAAGCGAATGGGTTAAACCAACTGATAACTTAGGACTGGACAACGGTTTAACGGAGGACCGTTTGCTCTATTGACCAGATGGCTCGATGTTTTTGCTCTTCTTTGCTACCATTTCTTTCACATTTCCACACTGTAGTGCCATGTTGCAACATTTTCTAGCCATCGCGCACATAACTGAGATTATCGTTTATGTTCCTCTAGCACAGAGTTTAGAGACGGACGAAGGGGATCAATCAGTTCAGAATATTTCTACCAATCTGTACCAGCGTATGGTGCTGGAATAACTTGAAATAAATATGTTTGGTGGCTGTTAAAAATAGAGGAAAAATTTTGATAAAAGAAGAGTAAATAAAATCAACATAAAGTAAAGCAACAAGGCAGTAAGATAAAAATAGCGAAGCTAAGATTATACGGTAGAAATGACCGGGCCGTTTTGCTAAAGGTAACACATTCTATGTCTCAGAATTAAAACATGTTATTGGTGCTACAACAGTATCAACAATGGAGATAGGCAACGTTAGAAAATTAAATATTTTAGATGATAATTATTTTTGGTTATTTTAACTACATATTAGTTTTAGAACTAAGCAAAGTAGAAGATTCTACAATTATAGTTACTAAAGACGTATTAATTTGTTTCATGTATTTTACAATAATGATAACAAAACAATGAAGAGATGGGTTTACAGCAACAATTTCTCTTGCACAGTTAATATACGCTACATTTAGAAATTTTGAATTCACTAATAACACTTTGCCTATTTCTACGATTCTTATTTGCTTCTTACCACATGCAACAATTTACATTTAATTAAGGACTTGTTAACATCCATCAGTTTGAATTTGAACACATCATGCATTGTGTCACCGATCGCAGCGCTCGTGCCTTTCCTTCCGGAATTACTATATTGAGCGAAGCACGTACAGTGGCAAGAATCGAAGGCTTTGAAGGCCTTAATTCAGAAGCCGAATGAATAGAACTTCCGTTTCCAGTTCAAGCAGGAAATGACTACGCCAGCCCACGTCAATGACTTGCAGATTCTACTGACGGTTGCTATGCCTAAGCCATTCGCACTGAAATGGGTATGAAACACACAAACAAGACTTAATTATCGTAGCTGAGAGCAAAACTTCAGGATGCTGTGATTGTTGACTTTTAATTAGTTTTACTGATTAGTCTTATTTTCACGAATTCGTAAGCCATTGATATCGTTTAAAATTGGTCGGGGTGATTTTTGAACATATAAACCGATTTATTTCAAAATTAAACGTTTCGCTGTATAAAATACTAAACTGAGTGCGTGAAAACGCTCAATCCAAGTATTTGTACGTATCTGCTAAGGAAACCAATTACGATATTCCCGCTGCATCTCAAAACACTAATAATGAGTTTCTTCCTACTGTTGCCCTGACAGCCTTGACAGCGACTGACTTTGCCTTTCGCTTACTCTTTCTTTTCAGAATTGACAGCGGCTTTCGATTCTCATCTCCGGGGACCGTCGTTCGTGATGGAACCGCCGTCGCGCCTCGAATTTTCCAACTCCTCCGGTGGCTGGTTGGACTGTTCTGCCTCGGGAAGTCCACAGCCCTCAATCGACTGGCTGTCAGTGGATGGAACGTCCGTCGGCGATGTCGGTGGTGTCCGGCGAGTGCTGCGGAACGGGACACTAGTGCTGATGCCGTTCCCTGCCGCCGCCTATCGGCAGGACATCCATAGTACAATTTATCGATGCGTTGCGTCGAACACGGTCGGACGGGTCATCTCACGCGATGTTCAGGTCCGAGCAGGTAAGTTCATCGAAAGCATCAACCGTACCAGGGCGGCTCAATTTCCGCCGAACGGCCAATCCACGTGCACGCAAAGCAATGGCACAGAGCTTCACGAATCGAATCAACAAACACAAAGACCCACACTCAGACCCGTCCCGACAATGAAACCCGACCGCCGGGCTTGCTGGGGCAACCGGAGACGGGTAACTTTTCCGGTTCCGCTCGAACACGCTCTCAATCACATTATAAACGAGAAAATCTCGTGCTACGTGATTGGAATTAATTCCGGAATTTTTACTCTCTTAATCTTGGAGCCTTTCTCCGACACTTCTTTCCTCCGGGCTAAAGCTTGGATCGACAGCGCTCAAAGACAGGGACAGGGCGTGAGGACATTCCGTGCGATGCAATGCGCCGTTGTTTGTGTTGTTTCGTGTTGCGGCTTTTGCCCTCCCGTTCGCTCTGCCGGGGAGTCCTTACCGATACCGTAATGGTTGATTCCGTTCGTGCCAGAGCATCGTGGGAAGTTTTGCCATCCTAGTTTCTACTTCACCAAGGCCCGCGGTATCTTCGCACCGTAAACGGTGTGACGGATGGCGTGACTTGACAGGAACGTGACGTGAGCATTGCCCCGAGCATTGGATATATTTGTTGACCCCTAGAAAGCCCCCCCAACAGCAAGGGTTTAAGGATTTTGAAGCATCGCACTTTCCAAAATCTTATTGAAAACTGACAAAATGCAAAAAAAGCATGAGCTCGGTATGTGTTTGAAATTGGAGAAAACTTTATTTCAAGTGCAGCGCAGGTTTTGGAGGATCATAATTTAGCTTGATTTTTTTTTATTTACTATCTTTAAACAACTACCAACGTCGTCGTCTAAAATCTCTGGACGAGGTGTGAGAAAATTTTCCAATGGGTTTTCCCTATAACGTATTTTTTTTTTCTTCACAATCTTATGAAAATTTTGACCGAAAAATTTATCAACTAATCTCTGTTACCACCAAAACATTCTAAACTACTTTTTTACACCAAATAAATGCTTTTGAAATGCATTAAGTTAAGCCGTGTTTATGTAGCAATATCAAATTAATTCAGAAGAATTCATTGCACAATTAATTTCAATCAATAAACGGTTTTTGTCAATTCATCAAACCACTCACTTTTTGACCTCATTTTACGAAAAGTTAGAGAGTTTCCTCCATAAAATCTTTGCTTTAAGAACCTTTTTAAGTTCAACTAGCTTTTATTTAGCTATTGGCCATTAACATTTAAAAAACCATACGTCATTATTTAAATCGTGGAAAAATAACTTAAATCTTACATATGTTTCTATATTGATTTCCTACTAAATCTGAGCTATTTAGATCCAGAAAGGAAACTTTTGTATTTATTAGTATTTATTTATCGCGACGGTTATGATAATTAAAAACTGCACATATTTGCTCTTAAACGTTGCCCTTTTGAATTGCGCACCAGCAACTCTGCAAAAAATGATTATCAGGCCTTGGTAATATTTTCAACCAGCGTTTCCAAGCAAGCTGTTCAAACATTGGCGATAGAAACACAAACCGAAAAAGTTTTCCGTCTTTACCTGCTATGCCGGAAAGCGAATTGAACAACTCCGTGCCAGGTTCAGTTTAGCGTTTCGTTTTGAAAAACTTCCACTTCCCGCGGAAGCTACTCGTCCGTTGCGAAATTACAGCTCGCTGCAGCTTCACACACGAAGGCGTAAGCTTTCGGAGTTGTAACTGGTTTTATTGATGCCTTCTGAAGCGAACTCCCGAGTTCCCAAGTTCAATGCACTAGAATGTCATTTGGTTGGTTTCTAGCATGCAAACGAGCTCCAGACCGTGGAACGCTGTCCATGGACGGAAAATCCCCTTTATCCTCCTTCGCGTTTTGCCTTAGCCTTTCCGTACCGTACCATACCTTCTGGCTCGTAAGAATTTTGCATAATTGGATAATGAATCGGGACGGAGTAAATTGATGAAATGGTTGGCTGCTGAACGGATTAAGCACAAAAAATGTCTAGAGCGGGATGAAAATAAAGTCGCACGGGAATTTCATTCCCTCGTGCCATCTTTACACCCAACCTCCACGAGTGTGGGAGAAAAGTTCCGTTTTGCTGGTGTTTGTCGGCGCTGGTCCAACAACAGCAGCAGCATTAGCAGCAGCAATGGTGGGCATGTGTTCGTTCAGCTGAAAAGCTCCTAACGACCGCCGAACGTACCAGCGCAGCGTAATTGAATTTCTAAAGCATCTACTGCACGGATTGTTGCAATAGTCGCTGCAAAAGGAACAAAAAAATCGTCCAACGATGTACCGAAGGGAGTTACACGGCGCAAGGTACACTTTTAAGTAAACGTAAAAAATCATTGAAACATAAAATAAAAGTAGAGACATAAAAGATGCGCCAAAGCAAACAGCAAAAAATCGCAACAAACATTTCAAAGCAGACATCTCACCCAAACACTAATTTCCAAATCCTGAACCGATGGAATGCATCGACACCAAAGCTCGATTGTTATCATAACTACCATTCAATGTGATGATGCAGCGCTGGAATGCACAAACATTTTTATTTTCGAGATGCTCTAGAGGGGATGGTTACTTTTAAAATAAAAATTGAAACACTTTTGGGTGTTTTTTGCAACAGTAGAATATGGTTTTATCAAAATGACTTCTGTTGCTTTTGAAAGTTGTTGCAAATGAAAACCATTCATACTAAGAGTAAAAAATATGCCCAGCATCGTTAAATTTTGAAGTGCGTTCTGACATCCCAACGAACGTGTTTGGGTGTGTTTGGCTTAAGCACTAGGACCAAGCAAACTATTTTGTATATCTTAGTGTTGAGTATTTGTAATTAAGCCCAGTTGTAAGAAACAAAATAAAAAATATTTCGGAAAGCTCGATGGCTTAAACCACAAGCAAATGACCGGAGAAAAGCAACGCAACTGGGTGAAATAAAAAAAAAGAACTACTACGAGGCCGCATGTAAGAATTCAACAACAACCACTGGACCATGTTCTGCTCGTTGATTATAGTGCCACAAGGTTGAGAAACGAAAAATCTCACCAGTCTGAAACACGTCATGGGAAGTCATCTAATGAACCAACACCGGTTGGGCTGCGCCGGAATCACCGGTTGGCGCCCTGTTCCGGTCGCTCAAACGAATGAATTTGTTTTGCCAAGGTATTGCACTTTCTCCCACCCGAGAGGTATGGGATGCCCAGAGCATAGCAAAACGGATGGAAGCCATTGCCCACGCATACTTTTTTCTTCTATTTTTTTTAATCTCCTTTTTGCGGAAACTTTTTGCCTTCTCGGTTCCATTTTTGGTTTTGCTCGTTTCCCGCCATTTTGTACACTGGTCGTGCCTGTGAATGACTACAAGTCAGGCCTTTATTTGGGCGCGTCACAGCCCATGGTGACGGGTTCGTGGTAGTTGGTACGGCGGCCAGCAAGCGCCACGAAGGATAACGACCAGCGTCAACGGGCACTAGTGCTTCACTCTCGCTAATTACTTCGTAGCCTCGGCTGAGCATCGCTAAAACCATCGCTGAAACTGTTCGTTCCCTCCCACTGTTGGGTCTTTTCATCCGCACTAGGTAGCGTCTTTTCACGTTCACGAGCTAAACGCAAGGAAGGAGACGCAGCACAGGTTTAATTACTCCACGGCGTACCTCACATTCCGGCTAGAAAAGTACTTTCTTTAGGGTTTGGTCCCTAGCACCGCTTACCATTCTTTCTTTCTTGTCCGAGTAGATTTCTTTCATTTTCCTCTTAACTGAAAACGAAACGTTGAGACGATACAGCCCCGTCAGTGGCAGTTGGTTATGCTGCATTGCAGATTTGGGCGAAATGGAAAAAAAAATTGCTTGCTAAACCTGGTTTGTGTTTTATAAATGACCAAAAATGACCGTAAAACATATCAAACAGGGGTGAAGAAATTATGAACAAATAAGATTTAAATCCTAAGCATAAAAGACTTTAAATATATAACAAATAACAAAATGAGTGTAGGGAATAACAAAACTAAATAAAGTGACACATGTATCAAACTGTCTCAAAACCTTACGAAAGTGAATATGAAACCATAAATATGCAAGTTATTCGGTAAAATAATGTATGTTATCTGCCTGTACAACAATAATTATATATATTTTTTGCAAAACTGCTTACATTTGTCGAATATAAGCAACATTGTTCATGCTGTAGAATGCTTGTATAAAATCATCTACCATAGTTCTAGTTATACAGGGATTCGAATCATATAATGGAACACTTGATCCATTCGGTGGAATGTTTCAAATGGTGAGTGGAACATTGCAACGTTGCTGTGGAAGTTTGCAATAATATAGGGGAATCGTTCAAACAGTTAGGAGTATTGTTCAAGACGGTTATGGAATTTTGCAACCAGTTGTGAAAACGATAATGCTGTTAATGCTTAAAAAATACGTTTCAATTGTTTTTGAAATGTTTAATACATGATATTAGTTTTAAGCGTAATCGCAGCTGCTCATTATATTCACTTATTATAATTTTAATGTTTCAATATTATTTTTCTAAATTAATTTTCAAAGGTTTTTAAACGAATGGCAATTGTGGGTAGAGCTAGTTCTCCGAATGAAAACGACCTTTTAAAGAAATTTAAATGAGGAAGAGGCCTGATTTCAAGATATGCGTACTACCACACCATGCATGTAATGTAAATGTAAATGAAAATGATGCTGGGAAGGAACTTTTAACTAAATTTATGTCCTTTCATTTATTAATACAGGGTTTCCAATCATATAATGGAACAGTTCAATCGGTTAGGGGAATGTTGCAAATCAATAGAGAACATTCCAATCGTCGTGTGGAGTTTTGCAATCATATAGTGGAATCATGCAATCATACAGGGGAACTTTGCAAATGTACTGTGGAATTTTGACATCGACCGCGGGAGCCGCTGTAAACAACACCGCGCGGGTTTGTAAATTTCTGCATTTTTACAATTTTTTCTGAACTTTTACGAAGGAAATTGTAAGCTTAGCACTTTTCGAGCAAGAATCCTGCTGGAAACCATTCATGGTCGAAGAATACAGTCACAAAATTGCATTTAAATTTGGGTTGTTTACAGCGGCTCCCGCGGTAGATGTCAAAATTCCACAGTACATTTGCAAAGTTCCCCTGTATGATTGCACGATTCCACTATATGATTGCAAAACTCCACACGGCGATTGCAATGTTCCACTACCCTAGTAGCAAAACAGTCATGGTTTCTCCTTCTGCCACATAGATTTTTTTATGAGCAAGAGCGAGAAAACACTTCAATTTTGCTACTAGGGTAACCGGTTGAAACGTTCCACTAATTGATTGAAATGTTCCATTATATGACTCGAAACCCTGTAAATAGTCCAACAAACTTATTGAATTAAATAAAAAATAAAAGTGAATGTTATAAAATGTTTCTTATTCCTTAAATTACGTGTAAAAACTGAAAAAGTACGTAAAACATTTCAAAAACAATTAATACATATGTTTTGAAGCATTAAAAACCTCTCTTCCACAACTGGTTGCAAAATTCCATAGCCGTCTTGAACAATTTTCATAACTGTTTGAAAGATTCCCCTGTTGAATTGCGTAGCAACGTTGCAATGTTCCACTCACCATTTGAAACATTCCACCGAATGCATCAAGTATCCCATTATATGATTCAAAACCCTGTATTGGTATTGATTAAAACTATTTGGTTGAATAAAATGACGAATTTCAATTTCATAACTAATACTTGATTTTCATCTCATCCTTACAGTACAGTACTGCAAGTTAAAAACATGAATGCGCTGTTGTCGTTAACTTGTATTTGATGTTCCTTTTTTACTGAAAATAGCTAAAACTAAATTAATAAGAAGATGCATAAAACATAGGTGTACAAAACCCACCTTTAAGAGGGTTTGAATACTCATACTAAAATGATGATGGTGATAAAGCTTGAAAAGTCAATTTAAGCAAAATATACGTCATTGCTTTAGATTTCCAGTGAAGAAAAACCCACAATATTTACAAGACGCTAGATAACTTTCCTTTGCACAGTTTCAGCTATGCCAAAACTATATCATTTCACCGTTCAAACTTCGTGTTACAAAACGGATAGAAACTGGATTCCTCTACTTTAGCCTTGTAATGAAAGGATCAACAGAGAGCGGGCTTGTGAGAACCCAATCAACTCATGCTCGAGGGGTCAAACGGATGAAGAAAAAGAATACCTTACAATCATCTGAACCCACGCTGTTATACCTAGACCATGCTAGGGAGCAGGATAGCCACGGTCGTATCAGGTGTTACATTGATTATGACGAATGTAACGAAATAATAAAGATCCGTTTTATTTTTCGTAATATGATTGGGTTTGTCAGCCCGTACCGAACCATGCTCAAAAGGGTTTCTCGATAGCCTCGAGGATGTATGTATACAGCATAACATCGAGAATACTTGTTACGGTGACGAGAGGAGACCGAATTTTACTAACTTTTTATGACAGTCAAGCGAGCTCCGAAAATTACCCCAATACAACAAAACGAGGGTTCACACACCTTTATTATTCACAGAACTTTCGAAAGGTTGATTGGTTCCCTGAAGGATCGGTAGCGTCCCTGCTTTATATAAATAGATCCATTTCCTTATTCTCATAATGTAGTCGTAAACACGTACTGGTGCTGTTAACCCTAAGCTCTAAAATCATTGAAAACGTGTCACTTCTTTGGAATAAACGTGGTGAATTTTATATTAAAATAAAAAAACAAACAGTTGCATTCGACACCATATTAGCAAGTTTTTGAAGTAAACTAGGAGACATTTTAAAATCACTCAAAATCTGCAACTGACAATAGCTGGTATAGGGGCAGAGACTGAAGCGCACATAGCTACTCATTTCCTTTTCTTCATGTCTTTTTTCCTTTTCTCCCTTCTCTTCCAGTGGTTGCTCAAGCGTACAAAGTTGATGTTGAAGTACTGGCAGCTTCCCGCGGCTGTACCGCGATCCTGCGTTGTGTAGTGCCTAATTTTGTTAAGGAGTTAGTAAGGGTTGTCTCCTGGGTGCAGGAGCCAGCGTTCTACATTTATCCATCGCTGCAAGGAGGTAAAGCAGCCCGATAAAGTGTTGTTTTAAAGTGTAAGTTTATTCATTTCCTTTCTTCTTCCCCGCCAGATGGCAAGTACCACCTGCTACCGACGGGAGAGCTGCTGATACACAATTTAGAGTATAACGATCGATATCCATCCTACCGGTGTCGGACGATGCATAAACTCACGAGGCAGGTCGTCACGAGCAATTCGGCCAAGATACGCATAAACGGTAAGTATCGACCAGGCCTTGTAAAGGTGCGCCTGGGTTTGGTATTTGGGAGGCGTGTTTTAATGCTTCACCAATTTCGAAACACGGTTGACCGTATGTGATATTGTAAGAAAAATTGATCTCAAATCCTCCCATCCTTCACAATACATAAAGCAATAAGTGAATACCACAAGAAAAATAGCAAAAACAGGCTCGCAGGAACAGAGTGAAAACAAGTTCTCGGAAAAAGATTATTTACATCCAGTCGATTGTTAAAAAAGCTACAAATCCTCATTGTATGATAGTTTAAGTAATACATCATTCCTTGGACATGTAACGTGCCAATGCACACTCCAAGCGTAGCCATAGATACGTCACTCGTTTTGGGTTTCACGTTCTATTCCATTCTACCATCCATGGCACCCAAATACTCGCCAAATACATTACAGAACCAAATGTTTAACATCTCACACCAAAACTGTGATGTGTTTCGGATGGAGACCAACACGAAAAAGAACTAGGTCCCTAGGATCTTGCCTTACTCAAAGACCGAAGCACTCCAACACTCGAGTAAAAACTCCATCAGCCGTGCACTTGCGGAGAATAGCACGACGGTTTGAACGAGAAAGGTCCGTTTCTGTCCACTCCAGTCCTATCCTTCAACGACACCCAACCCCAAACATAAACCGGCTTATGTCAGCTTGCGTAAGCGATGGTCCCTCCACGGTCATGTCCGTCGAGTTGAATCTCGGAGATGTCTCAGCGCTCTTAATGGGATGATAGTGAAGTGAAAGCGAAAACAAATGAAACAAAATAAGAACTACTTCATGCAATTGCATCCAATAATTTCTCCGGCTTCCGGTCAGTTGTTCTGGACTGCTCCCTGTATCTGTTTGCCACTGCACTAGCCCGCCAACAGTTTGCCTGCAAAACCAGTTTTAAGCAGCTTTTTTTGTATTTAACGTCCCAACGGATACGACAACTAAAGGACGTTACCGAAAACCTTGCAGCACAACATTTATTTCACGCTTCATCATAACAATGGGATTAAATCTTCAATGTAACAACTTCACTATTTGGAAGCTTGTTCGCGGAAATGGTGTAACGTTTGAAAAACAGAATGAATCCGCCATTGTGCGATGATAAGTAAAGCATACCAATTGGTACAGTAGACGTGCTATGTTAGTTCTTCTTTACCTTGCATATAAATTCACATTGTGTTGGTTATTTAAAATTATTTGTATTATTTGGTAATACTCCTTGGCCGAATTAGATTCAATACACAGACAACACAGAGTTGGCTAGTTTTTCCATTACAATTTTGACAAAAAATGCCTCATATCATCAAAACATGTCAGACCATTAAAAAACTACTTTGACACCACTTGAATGCTGGTTCAGGCAATTTTGAATTGAGTTTTCTAAACAAAAAAAAAACCTACCGTCTACAAAATAATACTGCGAATTAAAACCTACAACACTTTCGTATATGCCCTCCAATGTGAAGTAGTGCTAAATATTAGTAAAATATGATTATGTTAGTAATTTGACGATGTTCAACAATCGTATAAATTTATGTACTTACTTTTTTATTTAGTAGTAACGCCGTATTGCTATTTAGGTACTTACTAACGAGCACAAAATTAATTTTTGTACTGATAGCGTACCCTAGTCTTCTTATCGAGGACTAAATGATTACCGACATCAAAAGGTGTTAAACGTTTTCATCAAGCGGCATACCGGTCAACCTGCGTACTTGCAGGATCAAGTTTTATTTGACGTTATTCTAAGGTAGACGGCGGTTTATTCCATGGATTCTTCTCCAGGAGGAGGTTGTACCAAGATTCTTCTCAATCCTCAATTCATTTATAGCTTAAAAGAATAAAATACGTAAGGCTTTGAATGCATTTTCAAATTTTATGTCCAGCCATTAATAGATTTAAGCTGTACTGTAATGTACAGTTGGCTGTACTGTAAGCACTGAGTAAGTGAACTAAGGTTATAGTGTGCTGACAGTTTTACCTAGCAGGTTAAAAGGTGGTGTCGTGTTTGTCACATTAACGTCACACAGGAGAAGCGGCTGTTTAATTACAAGCAATGTTGATTTTTTATTCAAAGCTTAAATAATCATTTACATTAATTACGTACAATATTGTTAAGAACAATATAAAAGTCAAGGATACTATGGATAAGTACATGAAAATCCTATAACATATGAAATCTAAAAACATTTAATTCACAATCATAAAGTGAAAAAAGCCATTCTTACGTATAAATGATTCATCTATCCTACCATTTACTAACATTTTACCCTTTACATAGAAAGCTTGCCGAAAGCCCCTATTCTAAAACATATCTTTTACTTATGCTCCGATAGATCAACGAGGAATAGTTTCACCAAGTGTCGTTGAGCATACGTCCCATGTGTCCGTGTCGCAGGATGAAGGAGCTGTGCTGCTGTGTGTCGCCCAAGGTTGTCCATCACCAGAGTACCGGTAGGTATACAATTATTGCAGGACACTAAAAGTATCCAACTGCAGCATTAAGAGTCACTGAAAGCAGCTTCCTTTTTGTGTTACACAAGTTATAAGTTTCTTTATATGAGACCATTTTATATTGTAATATAAAATCGCTGAAAAAATATTATTTGAGGATAAATCAGGATTATTCAGAGGTAATAAACTAAAACAAGAGTATGTTTTTCTTACCATATTTCGTGTACAACATGAATCCTATATGCTATATGGAGCTATTTTATGGTTGTTGTATACTGAAGTGGGATTACTTGTGGATAAGTTCTTTTTAGACAAAAAATTAAATTCTGTAAATTAATACAAGAGTAGAACTATAGATGCCGTAGGTTTTAGGCAGTACGATTGTTTTTATCATTTTTTTATCTTGGCTTCTCAAGCCTTGGAGTTCCAATCACAAGATAAACAGTCCTCCGAATACGTTAGGCTATCTGAATGTCGTTCGGACAACGTCGGGTTTTGTTAAAAGCCTTATAACACGACTTGTCGAAAATTATGAAATAGTCGTCCTATAATCTAACCTTATTTCCAGATTTATAGTTTTATGTCAATTGTTATATTCCTTTTTGTGAGAAATATAACGCAATATAGTAATACGGTATGGCCGTTACTACGGAAATAAACATTTTAAGCAAGACGAGGCACTCTACACATTTTTTTCTCCTTCTAATCTCAAATCAGCTGAAAGATTATTCTCGAACAGCGGTCAATGCCGCTGTTAAATTCATGTCGTCCATTTCACCAAACAATCACACCTACTACCACTTCCTTTTTGTGATGCGACCATGACTGGAAAAACGTCTTATACGTGATCGAAAACTTAAACAAAAAGCGATACCAATCATGCCTTCAATCGATGTTTTTCATCAATTTCCCCTGATTATCACATTCCACAGCATAAATCGCACACATTTCCTCCGATTCGATAAAGCTTCTTCCCGGTCCATGCCTGTCCCCGAAATGATTACGTACGCCTTTCGCTTTGCCCGGGGGGTATGTTTCCTGTTTTTCTTATTTTGGTTTTACACTTTTCCTACAGCCCCGTGCCCATTCGCCTGTTAGGTTGACAACGGAGGAGAAAAATTAATTCAGTAGAGCGTCTGAGAAATCTCCGCACTGATTTCCATTGCAAATTATATCACGCTAGGAATTATTCTACTGCCCTGTGGCTGGAAACATGAAGACAGTTTTATCTTTCCTGTATTGAGCATATTTACCGCTAATCTATTTTCTACGTTTTAAAGGATGTGCAAAATTTGCAGTTTTTAGCATTCACAATTCAAAGCTTATAAGATAAATTATTTAATGCAACGAAATATACTTCGCTATGCGAAAGAACAGTAGAAGGCTTCCTTACTAGCCTGATTCCGCCATCGAAACGCGTGTCTTTGTCCTGCTGTGTCCACTTTGGATAATTTAAAACGAATGACAAGCGTCTGTTTTCTAGCATCATCATGATTAATTGGATTTGGCAATTTCCATTTTCCAAAGCCCTTCCCTCCCGCCCGTTCTACCACTAATGATCTACACCGCTCGTTTGAGTGGTTTCAGGACGATGGAGTTGTTTTTCGAAAGGTTTAATTTCTTCAACATTTTAATTTTTTTCACACTCGATTTCCTTGCACTCCCACCAAAACGAATGAAACATCCATCCATCAGCTGTCCTAGGGTCAAACAGATGGGACAACAGCATGTCATCATCAAACGTCAATTTGGGTTTCGATGCAACCGATCGACCTAAGCTGTGACAGAGCCTCGATACTTTCATTTCAGCTCCATCATAAGCCTTTAACTATGTTTTATTTTGCTCTTCTGTTGTTTTTTTTTTTATTTAACCCATTATCCATCCATTGGGACCAGACGGCTCTGTTACTGGCTTTCGGTTAGTGTGTCGAAAAGCGAGAAACCGTTTTTCTAGATGGGTTACCGATTTGGTATTGACGTCTAGCGCTCGTTAGCTGCGTGAATTGTTATGCAACATTTTAATTCCCCAAATGAAAAGAGATTCCTTCTTTTGCAGCTGTTTGGATCAATGCTGAACACCAAAACGAATCGTTAATTTATAATCCCCTGTTCATCAAGATGTTCGCGCGGCAAACTGAGGGACAGTCCTCCGTTTTCCAGTTCAACCATTTTGTTTTACCTCGGCCAACACACAAAGTCGTAGCAACGATGGTTGCCTGCCTCTAATCACCCCGGCTCAAGTTCATCAGCTTAGTGCTTAACCCTTGATTGCACAAAGCGCTCATCTGCCTTTCGGTTTTCCGTCGTCCGACTCGATCACCAACCGGCAGCATCAACTGCAATTATATTCATTTCCGCTCGTTCGTAAATGATTGCTAATTACGGTTGGCGGAACAAGGCATCGTTTCCATTCACGACACGGTTCCACTTGCCACACCGCACAGTCCTTTCGGAATACAACAGCCCACACCACCCATCTCTGGGGCAGAAGCACATCGTGTCGGAAATGGGAAAACTTTGCACTCATTCTCCGTAAATCGCAAATGGCGTTTTTGTTTCGAAGCCTTAAAGTTTATTGGCTTAAGCATTTCGTTTTGCAAAAAGGGCCAACACGGGTGATGCTAGAGCAACATCCTTGCTGAACTTTTTTCCTCCAGGTCCTAAAGTGTGCGGCAATCATCATATATTTCCTTATTTATTGTACTTTGGATTTACTTAATTCAAGCAAATATCGTATCTTGAACAGTCCCTGAAACCATTTATAGGCAACGTACAGGCATTGGTTGATCGCTGGAATATTTATCCAGCTGAAGCTCATTTACGGATTAGCAACACGCAAAATTGCAAAATATAAGTAGAATTAAACGAAAAGTCGTTCAACGTTTCCTTCCCTTTCGTGGTTCTCACTTTTTTTCTCGATAAATGAACACTCGTACCATATTAAACCAGAGTGAAATAAAAATCACTTGGACAAAACCGATCAGAATCAATCGAAAAGTACTTATCGGAAATGAAATCAAGAACTTTTTATTCGAACTCTTCGAAAAGTCTCCCCGCCTTACCCTTATCAATACAATGTGCTTCATTCCTACCACGTTTGAAAACGTAAAACAAACCGCAAACTTGCAGACAAGCAAGTTTTAAACCTTACACCCGATTGTACTATTCTTTGTACATTGCTTCTCTCTCTCTCACTCTCTCTCTCTCTCGTGATCTCCCTATCTCTTTCTCTCTCTCTCTATCTTCTTCAACCAATTGAAGCAAAACAAAGTTAAACAGAGAAAACCGAACAACTTAAAGCCAACGTCCTTATCCTTGAGATGCGAGAGCAATCTTTTTCTGCTTTTTTAGTACAAACTTTTCACAGTGCGCCTTCTCAACACTGAAAGAAAAAAAGCGAGGAAAAACTCGGAATCCTTTCTGTTTTCTCCGACTACTTCTGTGTTTTTAGTCATGTTCCTCAAAGCGTTTTCCGGTGCAGCATCCTGCTACAACAGTCCCGTTGGTTTTTGCCATTGTTTGCAGTGCTCAATCGAACGGAAATTAATTTCAACATTCGATTGACTGCGGGACGACAAGCTGTGAAATCGACTTCGTGATGGGTGTAATCGAACTCGGCAGACCAAGTTGTTTTTAACACGCTTTGTAGAAGTTCTACTAACCGCATGTAAGAAGCTCTTTTGTAATTCTTTTTTTGTCATGGTGTGAGTTGTAAGAGTTTTAATATACATGGTCGGTTAAGAAGCTTAATTAATCCATAACATCTTTTTATTGACTACTTACTCCTTCATTTGTACTTCTTATCATCCTTTTACATGATAAAGCAATAAAGCTTTGTAACTTGTACGTGTTCAATTAATCTTGCAAGCTCAAACATTTTCATTAAGTAAAGATGAAAATCTTCATGTTTTCTATATAGCTTCAACAGTCACTTGGCCACATGCTCGACTTGCACACTTAAGACACGTTTTTGTTCCTTTTCCATGCGGGTGAGTCAGTATAAAACTGTTCTGAGCAGTTCATGTTGAATCAATCCACGTTGGTTTTTATTCACCCTAAAATGATTGAAATCAATAGGAGATTTTTCTTGCAGTAAACGTTGTACGAAACGAACTGTGTTTTCGGGAGTGTTACTATTTACTTACCGAACCATTTAACTTGTGCTTTAGCAATGTTTAGTTATCTGTCCGGTTTTTAGTTTATTATGCATGCTATATTTCATGTCATAATGTATGCGTTTATATGCTATAAATTATTCTACAATTCAGTTTATATGCTCTACTTGAAGTGTCGTCGGTTCTTATGTATACTAGGGTAGACGTACCAATTATGGACGAGTTTGTAGGATATTTTTACGTAAACGAGGATTGCGAAAAATTTACGCTATAAAATTTTTCAAACAAGGGTTACTAAGATAGGCACATATCTAAGTTACATTCTTGCTTTTACATTTTATACATTGAGAACTTGAGGCAAAAGTTAAAACAATTTTCCTATGCCTTATCTATGTACCAATTGTTGTACTAAGTGTCCCAAATGTTGTGCTAGTTGGGCACCAATCATCGCTCTAGTCCAAAAAGCTGCGTTGGAATTACATTATTTTACAAAAATGATTTTAAACACTAAAGCGAATTTATTTTAAGATTTCTCAATAACAAATATTTGTAATTTTTTCTTAAAAATCGTTAATGTTTGATTTTAAAAAATACGGTTCAGAATGTCAATTTCTTACGATTTTACATGCAAAATGACAGCAGTATCCCAGTTGTCATTTTAATTTTATAATTATATTTTTTAATTAAATTTTATTTTATAATTTTAAACAATTTAAGAAGAAATGTAATTTTTAACTTATTATCATATGAATAGCATAAAAATTGTAAAATTGTGATAAAACTAAAACAAATATAAATAAGTATATAAAATATTGCTCAAAACTTTATCTATATATTTTGTACACATCACCACTTTCACATTAAGACACTATGCATCAACATTAAGATACAATTTTTACAGTTATTCATGTAAGTCATATCATAATTCAAATAAGCCTAGGATATCTAATTAATTTGCGCAAAATTATGTGACTTCTATTGATTTTTCTTCTTGCTTGTCCTATTCTTGAGAATAGGACAACAATTGGTACATGTCAGTGCTATTTTTCAACTCGATAAAATTATTACAAAGCATAATGAAATGGCCAAAATTATACTCCTTCATCGTAAATGAATCATAAACGATTTTTTGACAAGATTCTGCTTAGGTGTTATGCTTTTGATAACTTATTCAAATCAAATAATGAACTGTTTCTTCGCTCATTGCTAAGGAATGATTGATTTTTGACAGTGAAATTAAATATTGAGATTATTTGATTAATGTACTTCCAAACTTTTCAATCTTTGAAGAAAATAAGGAAATAAGACACGCTTCCAGAATTTATTCATTGGAATTAGTAAATAGCCACAATTTGCTCATAATCTTGAGTTTTTTGGCGGTAGTACAACGTTTGGTGCTAGCACAATAATTGGTACACATAACCTACCAAAATTCAAATTCATATTAATTCGGTTTATAATTCCAACACATTGCACACATAATTCCAACATTGGCCACAATAAATGCGAATCATTAGATTCATTTGGTCTGAATAGAGATTGATACAATCACTTCGCGATGCTGACTGACATTTCGCCTCACACATTAAATAACTGTGGAGATTTACTTTATTGTACATCAAAACAACTAATAACATCGATAAAATATTGTATTGACAATGCAGCTTTAATTAACTCTTCTTCACCTTAATCTTACAAGTACCTTGTTCTAGAGGCCTGATTAGAACTCGATAACCCTCACATCTTATGGTAATTGTGCTAAATCCTGTCTATTGTACTTGCTGAATTAGGTCGAACAATTTCAATTCAAATAAATTCGCTTCCCCAACATAATGATGAATGTAATTTAACGAAATGTTTCCTTTATTCCCTTTGTAGATGGTACACGCACAATGGTCCCGAGCCGATTCCGGTCTCCTCCGGACCGCGGATACGATTGCTTGGTCCCGTGCTTGCAATCGAAGCTGTAACTGCTGAGGACGGTGGCGTGTACAAATGTTCCGCCTCTAATGCTGGAGGAGAAGCAAGTGCCGATCTGCGTCTTACTGTGTCCACACCGATCCACGTCGAAATCAGTCCGAACGTCCTCAGCGTACACATGGGTGGTACGGCGGAGTTTCGCTGTATGGTTACAGCCAACGGCATGTCGGTGGGTCCGCAGCACATTACCTGGTTTAAAGATGGCCGCCAGCTGCCTAGTTCTGGACGTGTAGGTGACACACTGCAGGTGACCGGAGTGACACGCGAAGACAAGGGCATGTATCAGTGCGTAGTACGCCGCCAGGAAGGTGACTCGTTCCAAGCTTCAGCCGAATTACAGCTAGGAGGTAAGGACACAGTAACGTTATTAGAATGGTGGTATCAGAAAAAAAATTATACACTGATTAGGTTTTGGCGCTGGTCTGTTACTGGTGGGCGACCCGAATTAACTTCGCTAAAACCCATTAAACGCCATCGGTTATTAAAAAGGTAATCATATTATACGAGGATTCTTACCCACAAGCCTATGAAAACCCTTCGGAAGATAGGACAAGGGATGCTCTTTCCGGTTATGATGGTCTTTCTTTCCTCCACTTCAAGGTAAAATTTCCACGTAAAGTGATCTTACGTTCGTGGAAATCATTTCCATAATTTACACCTTTATGTTCTGTTTAATAATCTCCTCCTACTTTCAATTATTCTGAGTTCGGTCTGAGCAGTGAATTTTAAATATCAGCCCTTGCGTTTCTTTTCGGCACAAAAATATGTTTAATGTCCAAAGGTGGTTCGTTACTGGATATTACATTTTTTGCTACAGTAAATCCAAAACATACTCGGAATAATGAGCCGGGCGAAATCCACCACTGTACCGTGGCCAACCGATTCCATTCTTGTTTTGTAAAAGTTATTTCATTTACGCCACGACCAAGGGTCAGATCCATAATTTGCCGGTTTGTTGTCTCCATTTCCAGCATGTTCTGTGAGAGTTTGCTCTTGTTATGTGTCCGTTTTAAATGGCCGTAATTTTTCCAACCAAACCGTGAAGCGATTTATTAACACCTTCCACACCGCTGGAAGGCAAACGAAGCGCGAAGGTTTTGCGTTAGAAAAGATTTAACACATTTGGTCAAAACAGGAAGGCCATAAAAAGCAACGTTAAAATTGATGAAGTTTCTCGAGCGCGTCCTCTCCTTCGACTGGGAATTTCCAGCCATGGTGCGGTTAGCAACCGCAAATTATTTCTACACCGGCACAATGGCCATCTCTTTCACCGGTGTCGCCAACAAGAGCGGCCAACGCCGGTTGGCAAATAGCATTTTTTTTTTTGGCCTTACACTTTTTTCTACCACCCACTTCAACGAAACCCAACATATTTATGGTAATTATTGCCCGCTGATGTTGATGTTTGTGCATTTTACACTTCTTTGTTCTGCAGACGCGCCTCCGTCGTTGGTGTACAGCTTCATCGAACAAACGCTGCAGCCTGGACCAGCCGTTTCGCTGAAATGTTCCGCACAGGGCAACCCAACGCCTCAAATCTCCTGGACGCTGGATGGATTTCCGCTTCCAACCAATGGCAGGTAAGCTTACTTTGTGTGATGTTCGTAGGTGAATGTTTTTCAACCAAAAATTGAATGAAGCCCCGGAAATAAACACAAAAGTGTGCATATTTCGAGAAACGATACAAGTCGACAAGTTATAAACAGCAGTCTGTATAATTTTGTTTTCCATTTATTATGGGTACGTTTTGGCACGGACTTCTTAGAGCATTTTTGTATTTTAAGACAAGGGTGGAGTACAACTGCACATTTATGTAACTTCAAATTCTTCCACTTAGACGCTGAAAATCTCGGTCTGTTTATAACAAACTGTATGAATTTTTTTTTTTTCAAACTATTGCTTCCAAATTTGGGCCGGCTCGGTGGTCCAGTGGTAACGGCGTAGGGCTGTCAAAACGCCCGTCGCCGGTTCGAATCTCATTCGGACCATTACCGCCCCCCATACGCAGGATTGACTATTCTGCTATGGGTACACTTAGTCACAACTCCCCATACGCAGGATTTAGAATCTTGATATGGACGGGTACACTTAGTCACACAATACGGCCTGGCCGTCACTACAGAATAGAAAAAAAGATTGCTTCCAAATTTCCTTTCTAGAGATCTCTTTAAACAATTAAAAAATGTTAACAAGTACGAATAAACTGCAAAAGCCATATTAACATAACAATGAGAAGAAGTTGGAGCTGGTATCATCATCTTCGACATCTCAGGTTGATACGACTAATCTACATAGTATTAGTGCAGATTAAAAACGTTATGAATATGTGACCTTGGGTTCTATCTCTAAATGTTATTTTAAATTCAATAAAATGAAAACTATCGCTTTCAATCTTTCCGCTTAAGGAAAAAAACAATTTCAGTCATATGGTTGCCACGGTCGACCATGCAGCACCCTGTACGATCGATCCAATTTTGAATTATGTTTTGAACCGTGTACAGCTCTATCTCGGCTATGGTATCGCAAATGTTGTTCTTCAAAACTTTGATAGTTTGTGGTTTGTTGATGTAACATTAGCCTTTAACGGCTCCCCACAAACAATAATCCAAAGGTGTGAAATCGTAGCTTTTTGGTGGCCAAACGACATCAGAATTTCGACTTATAATTCGGACTTCAAACACAGTGCGTAAAAGATCGATTATCACATTGGCTGTGTAGCACGTAGTGCCATCCTGTTGTAACCAAATGTGTCCAAGGATCGTCAATTTTTGCGAATAAATATTTACTGAACATTACCCTTTAATGGCCACCGTGGACAATTATCGTCTCACCTTCATCGTTTTCAAAGAAAAATGGTCCAATAATGCTTTTCGACCTAAATCCACACAAAACAGTCACTCGTGATGGAGTCATTGGCAATTCTTCAGTTACGTTTAGATTTTTCGTGCCCAAAACCAGACAATTTCGCTTGTTGACATAGACACCACGAGTTTCATCGGAAAAGAAGGTTTTTTTGTTGCAAAATCAGCATCGAATCCAAGTCGATAGTGGGTCCATTTAACGAAATATACACAGCCATTTTCGTTCAGCGGAATACCAAGGTTATAAGCACCTGTTAAAGGTATGGCTAGAAGTTAGAGGAACATTTTTATCAAAGAGACATGCTTTTCACTAAACCTATGCAATGTTAATCAGCAACATAAGAATGAGAAAAGTTTTCAAATATTCAATCAAACACACTCGAAATGGATGTGTTTGCTTTGGTCACCAGAAATATTTCGTTTTCTTTCGAGCTTTAACCTCAAACCATTAGAATGGTTAAATAGAAGGATTTCCCAACACACACCCAACACCTTGCCTCATGGTTCACCGCAGCAACGTTTGGACGAGCGATTCATTTCTATTTCGTATTTTCTCATTTTCCCATGGCTGTATTTGAATAATCTCGTTTATCTTCATGTTTGCTGTAGCAGACATTGACGGGGAGTTTGAGTGGTTGGGATGGGATTCAATTTTTTCCCTTCTTAGACCCGCCCCTGGACAGCACCCACTGGTAGTAAACCTACACCTTCCCTTCACATCGGACGAGCCACCGAGGCAGGACCTACACCATCATTGACAGCCAAGTCGTAATGGTGCCGGGGATGATGGGTTTTCCTATGGAATCCATTTTTTCTAATTTCCTTCTTGCCTTTGCCAGCTTCCGGCAAGCATCATTTAACGGCATCTTGTAGCGGCACGGATGGCGCACGGTGCGCCACGGTGTTAGTTGATCCATTTTATATCTTCTTTGTGTTTCGAAACAAACCAGCTGAGGTTAGGACGGGAAGGAAAAGCATATTAACCTTCCGGTGTGACCAATCAATAGTGGCATTTTACTGACGTTTTATATATATTTTTTTAAAATAATTTATACATTTTTTCCAAAACTAAATTTTGGGAAAGCTGTTACGGATGCTAAAGTATTTGGACGTCATTGTCCCACTATTTGAAACCTTTGTGATAGCCCGTCTTCTTAATATTTCGAATTTTGACGCTACTGTGATATGACTAGCAACATACATAAGAACATATAATGTCAGGTACTGTTAATCATTATCATTTATGAAGGTTCAGCTTTTTTATTCATTTTTTATCCAAGCTCAAAGATGTTTAAACTGTTCTTGATAAATGACAAAACAAAGAATATTGAGCAACTAACCATGACCAAGGTAATCCATCTTGTTCCATCACTTGCATCCTTTCGTATTGCTAATGAAAACGTTCTCCTAACTTTATCCGTCGTTTGTCAATAAATGGAAAAACTGCACCTCTCCAGGCATCTCAAAAATTTATGGAAGAAAAAACTCCTTTCGGGTCTCTTCTCATGTCCCAGCAGAACGATGTTCGTGGAACGGAGTCGTTTCCCAAATGGATTCTAAATCAAATAAAATTTATTAGTTCGTATGGAAATCAATCTTTGCCTTTGCTGGTATCCATCGTGTAGCGAAACTTCAACCACCGTCCAATACTTCGAACGATTGAACGATCCGAAGGGAAGGGATTTGGTCCGTACACTTCAATCGCTTTCCCGATCCTTCCCCTTTGTCCGAAATATTGGAATGCTTTCGCTCACATTACTTCCGGCTGCCGGATATCGAATCGCGCACACGAACAAATGGCTTGATACTGGGAACGTTTCCAGTGCCGGGTTCGTCTTCGTAACCGTACGGAACCGCGAAGCGTGTGGATGGACTATTGTGATTAATTAGTTTCTGTACAAACGCTCTTCCCCGGCTCGGCCCTTGCAAGTCTCTGTTTATTGAACTTTTTCTCCCTGCTCCAGCGTATGCCCAGTGTGGAGGGCAAAAGGAGGGCTTCCGCACTGGTAAGCTCCCTACCGAAGCTTAACCTTTACAGTTGAGGGTGAACTTAGCCGAGCTTGTGTTGCTCCTGGACAGCGAATCCTAAATTAATGACTTTTCCATGATGCGCCTCACTCGGGACGTGACCACAGTAAAACCTTTCCTGCCCTGTTGTGTTCAGCGCCACTCCAAAAGCAACCGTTCCTCCGACGGCTTCATTGCATGAGTTTCATTTTGATCGATAGCACCGTGTTTGAGGTTGACGTGGGGATGTTTTTCTTGTGTCATGTCGGTGTTGGCAAACGTGCTGCAGTTGATCCGCAAAGTATAATGAAAGGAAGTGAAGAGAAGGAAACATAGGAACCCCGTAAAAAAAGTTTAAACACATCCGGACATGATGGTAACGGTTCCATTTTTGGTGTTGGCATGAAGAAGCAAGTGCCAAAAAATACACATTCAAAAGCTCATCAAAAGCAAGACTACCTTCCATACTCCACTCCCTAACCCGCTCAAGAGTGCTTTCCTTTAACTCTAGGGCACACCCTGACAAGGGTAGCGTTTAAGTGCCATTTGATCTGTGGTTGATTGATTGATGGGCTTTTGGGGGCCTCGGTCGAAGCCATCCTGAACGTAATGAACCGACAGGAGGGAAATTAAGCTTCCCTCAATTTTAATAAAGCACATCAAACCAAGAATTGGGAATGAAATTAAAACACGCTGTGTTCTATTTCACATCCGCAGCCCAGCATGACAAGCGACAAACAGCATGAAAAGCGATTGCAATAAATCTAACCCAGATCCTGATAATGTGAACGAAAATCAAATCAACGATTAATAACAGTTTGCGCAATAAAATACTAAACTGTTACGGTCTGCGCCAACAAGACCATCTATTACTTAAGTTGATAACAATCCGTGGTTGTACGTCCGCTGTCTATTGAGCCCGCTTGACATACTTCCGCTAATTTTCACGTCAATCTGTGTGTCCTCGCCTCGTCCTTACCCATTCACACGCTCCCACTTTCCAGAAGAAAATTTACGTTCATGACCCCTCCTTTAGCCACCACCACAAGGGGTTTTCGCGTTCCTTCTATGAGTGACAATTTACCGTGGCGAATTTTAATCGCATAATTGTTAAAATCTAGCCCCTGCTAAATTCAATTTGTTTTCTGACAAACCCTCTTCCAACAACAGTCCTTGCTTTCACGACCTGTTTGATGCTGCGCCCTTTTCGTTCCACCTGCTTCCCCAAACAGACAGCCCCCCTCCCCCCTGTAGAAGGTGTACTGTAAATGCCGTTGAGCCGTTTCCTGTGCCCGTTCCCGAAAGCCCACCGACTGAGTTCGACGCAGCCTCATCGGATGCGTAAAATGAAATGTAACGGAATATTTCAGCATGATAATTTAATTACACCCGGTCCCAACCGGCCCGATCGCCCACGGGCGCATAATCCGTGACCGTGAGGAAAACAGTCGCTCACTTCGCACCTCGCTTTCACTTCCTCTCTGCGCCGATGGGGATAGCGGAAACGGGGAAAATTCCGGATCTATCCTAGCCAAAACGGTGCTGTTAAGGTATTTTCGATAGGGTGTGTTTGCTGTTTGCCACATTGCGCTCCCATTTGCAAACAACCCTGTGTACGGCCAGGTACACGACCGCTAAAAACGACGTCGCTATTTGCAGATACTGCGAAGCCCTTTCATGGTGTTGCTACAAGTTTGTTGTTGATAGATGCTAAACGGTGTTAAGAAAATGTTTTTCGCAAACACAGCAACGGTCTGAAAATCCGTTTTGGTTGTTTTTGCTTTCCTTCTAAAATTATTTCAAGCCATGGTAGTGTAGATAATTAACTGTGTTTTAGAAAAAAAAGCTGTTTTAATCTATTAGTTTTTTTTTTTTTAATTTGTATGCGCTTATGCATAGACCTGGTGAACAGGTATAGCGATGTTAGCGATGTTCACACTTAGCTGATCAGATGGCTGCTCTTTTCTCTTCTTGAATCCACCATATTCTTTGGTACTGGCTATGACGGGCTCGATTTCAATTCCTGTTCGTCTCTAATATCGTTTGAATACGTATTAGTATTTTTAAAAAGCGTGAAGAAACAGTCATTAAAGCAGATAAACAATCCGATTGAGCATAACAAATATTTCTTCTTTTATGGAACGAAAACCATAATTGGTCACGTCCTGTCCCTAAGCCTATATAGACTAGAAATTTGTACGACTTTGTGTAACTAGAACAAGCTACTCTGTCCCGTGTATATGGAGGTTGAACACAGGGCAGAAGTTAGGAGGCACAACGAGAAGTTATTCGCATTCACTTATCTTTTCCATGCACTGTGTATGAAAAAAAAATCTGAAACCTTCTTTTAACATTTTGTAGATCTTTTTGGTACGTCAAAAAGCTACAACCAATATTAGACATACATTGCTTATGACACTGTACCGGGTTCGATATCACCAACATACGCCTCTTGAGACCGTACACTTTTAGCACCATAAAATAATATACAACTGATAGTTCGTTATGCTAGCAGTACTTTCTCCCAAAAAAAAAACATCCTCCTCAGTCACCATATCTCTTTAGGTCCCAGCGAGCAAAGAAGAGCCCTTTTCACATCGATCAGCTCGATATCGGGGCCCCAAGTCGATTGTGGCCGTACATGAAACTATTTTTATACACCCTTTAAAAACCTACTGCACCTTATACATCCTAACCCACATACATCCACGCAGAGAAAGTGCTCCTCCCTTCAATAAACTTTTTATCTTCACCCGGTGCAAACGACAAGAAACAACACACATGCCTTGGCTGAAGGACGTGCCTGTTTCGTGTTTCCGTTTCCCAACATACAGCAACGAGCTTTCTGCATGGTGTGAGCCGATAAACTGTGCACATGCTAGTACGGCTACAAAACCTGGTGCCATTCCAGCGGATGATAGGCAAGAACGGAAGTTTCACAGAGAGGATTGCTGCTTGTTAATATTCGACACATTTCGAAGGACGACACACCAGGCGGTCGTGTATGGGGCTGGGCGATCAGACACAAAATGTTTTGTAATATGTTTGATAGTGCTCACTATAACGAGATGATTTGATAAATGATTTTAAAGCACGTGCAGAACAGAGAAATTGTGTTTGAACTATTTTAAAAATAATCTATTTTTTGTACTGATAACGTCCAAACTAAAAAACCAATCTTGTGCTTCGTGTTCCTGTGAAAAGCACTCTTCCTTCGTTAATATTAATGATTTGTACAAAATAGTTTTTCCTTGTTTGATTTTTAAGAGAATTTTTATTTTTTAACTTCAGTTAATTGCCAAACATACATTGTGGAATATTCTCAAGTAGAAATTCCATCGCGTTTCTTAACGTTTCCTAGAAACCAGTAATTGGACCCTTTTATGTTTTTAGCTAGAAGCTGAAATTTTCAGCCTGTCAGTTGTTGGTTTGTGTATCAGATTTCGAGCATTTATCGAGCAGTATTACAAATGAAAACATTGCCTGGTAGCGTCAAACAACGCGTTAGTTTATTTTTGTTATTGAAGCCACTTCTTGACAGTGAGTGTAACAGGTACTGCTAATTTATCTATTGAAAATAATTGTACAACGACCTCATTGTTGTGCTGTGGAATAAGCTTGCGCGGTTTCGATGAGCAGACCATGTTTTAAGTCTGGTACGGAACGACCCAGCCTGCAAAGTCCTCTTGGGACTTCCTGCTAAGCTGAGATGGGAGGACGATAGCGTCTACCATCAAGGCTGGGATAATGCATTGAGGCAAGACCGTTAGAGGTTTTGGAGTTCGTGGTAGTAGACGAAAGCCACCAGGTAGTTGAAGCGCCGGATAAATGAAGCAGTTGTTTATTTGGCGTTCATCAACAGCGCTTTATAGCACTTGGAAGTGTGTTTTTAAGAACAGAAATCAATCATTAACAATTAAATATAAATACCTCGAACAATAATCAATATTTTGAAAGTAAATAAATCATCAAGCAAAAAAAGAAAATACGAGTAAAAAGAATTTCAATAGAAAAAGAAAGAGAACTAGAAAAAACAATTATTTGTTGAATTAATGTTATCGAGTTTCATGAGGAAAAATATGACAAGCTTGACTAACGGTCAGTTTAAAACAAAAAGTTAGAAAGAGATAGACTGCTGAACCTTAGATTTGACATCTTCTCGAGCAGGTACTCGAAACTAATTCTAACTTTTAGGCTGAAAATCTGAAGCTAGTTTAGTGTGTGGTATTGTATGGAGTGTTAACATGATTTCAGCCGCCAAATGTCAAACTCAATACAAAAAAAAAAAAACTCCATACAAAAAAAAACAACTTAAAACATAAAAGGGGCCATTTGACCTATTAATATATTAAAGGCGTCAATAAGAACTGTGAATAAAATATACTACGCGATCTTTGCGATCAAATATTGTTATTTTAAAATTAACCTGTACACTTCTTAGAAAATATTCAACTTATAAGTTTCAATTAACGTACATGCACATAAATTAAATGGTGCCGAGTTTTGATCATCGAACTTTTTTTATTTATTTTTTTTTTCCGTAGTGACGGCCAGGCCGTATTGTGTGACTAAATGTACCCGTCCATATCAAGATTCTAAATCCTGCGAATGGGAGGTTGTGATTTAGTGTACCCATAGCAAGA
>KB671571.1:0-58746 GCA_000349105.1 Anopheles epiroticus | reverse complement strand
CCATCAAGGCTGGGATAATGCATTGAGGCAAGACCGTTAGAGGTTTTGGAGTTCGTGGTAGTAGACGAAAGCCACCAGGTAGTTGAAGCGCCGGATAAATGAAGCAGTTGTTTATTTGGCGTTCATCAACAGCGCTTTATAGCACTTGGAAGTGTGTTTTTAAGAACAGAAATCAATCATTAACAATTAAATATAAATACCTCGAACAATAATCAATATTTTGAAAGTAAATAAATCATCAAACATAAAAAAATAATACGAGTAAAAAGAATTTCAATAGAAAAAGAAAGAGAACTAGAAAAAACAATTATTTGTTGAATTAATGTTATCGAGTTTCATGAGGAAAAATATGACAAGCTTGACTAACGGTCAGTTTAAAACAAAAAGTTAGAAAGAGATAGACTGCTGAACCTTAGATTTGACATCTTCTCGAGCAGGTACTCGAAACTAATTCTAACTTTTAGGCTGAAAATCTGAAGCTAGTTTAGTGTGTGGTATTGTATGGAGTGTTAACATGATTTCAGCCGCCAAATGTCAAACTCAATACAAAAAAAAAAAAACTCCATACAAAAAAAAACAACTTAAAACATAAAAGGGGCCATTTGACCTATTAATATATTAAAGGCGTCAATAAGAACTGTGAATAAAATATACTACGCGATCTTTGCGATCAAATATTGTTATTTTAAAATTAACCTGTACACTTCTTAGAAAATATTCAACTTATAAGTTTCAATTAACGTACATGCTCATAAATTAAATGGTGCCGAGTTTTGATCATCGAACTTTTTTTATTTATTTTTTTTTCCGTAGTGACGGCCAGGCCGTATTGTGTGACTAAATGTACCCGTCCATATCAAGATTCTAAATCCTGCGAATGGGAGGTTGTGATTTAGTGTACCCATAGCAAGATAGTCAATCCTACCGTATGGGCGGTGGTCCGCATGAGATTCGAACCGGCGACGGGCCTTTTGACAGTCCTACGCCGTTACAACTGGACCAAGTTACCGTTACCGTTACCGAGCCGGCCAAGTGTTCATTGAACTGTTAAGTCAAGAATAATTTCCATAAAAGCATAACCTTGCACAATACTCATGTAGTGCACATATACAACATAATGATTCGTAAAATTTCAAGCAAAGATATTCACATAACGCTGCTATGTTAGCATTTATATTAACATGTACAACCATCTCCTCTCCCTCCGCGGCCCAAGTAACTCTGTAATCATAGTCAACACCATTAACATCACACCATCGTTCACCTTCTTCAAAACCGTTTAAACTGAAATTATGCTAAACTGCCGCTCCATGCATATTTTGGTGCACGACGCAAAGCTCAACGATTCGTCCGCCGGAAGCGTGCCGCTGGCAATTTCCATCCAACAATGAAGCAATAGAGAATTCATGGACAAAAACTTAATCGAAGTCTCCGTTCATCGCACCACTGCACATCAGCTGCATATGGCACTGGATGGCGTGCAAATGGTCGCGAATCCGTTGTTCGAGGAAAATTTCTCCAGATTTCCTGCCCTAGAAAGGGAAAGCCAGAGTATACAGATTTCTTGCGCTTTACGCGCACAGCAACTTTTACGATCAACCAGGCCGGAAGACGGCACTCCAGCCGGGCAGCGCCCAAACAGCTTTACCGGCAAGGAACAACTAGAATTGTACGCTTCTTTTCACTTATACAGTTAGTTAGACAGACAGATTTCTGACAACTTCCAGTGCGAGATGCTGAGCGCGGCGGTGGCAAAGACGAACTTTTCGCGCTGGCAAAGAAAAGACAATCTACAACAATGAACCACGACTAACAAGCTTACCCCACCGTTGTCATTTCTGCAAAGTGCAATTCACAATTATCCCGGCATGACCGTGAAACATCGCCTTACCTCCCCTTAAGAAAAAGATTTTCCTCACTGCGATGACTCACAAGTTATAGGTGAGAAGTGAAAAAATATTCATAAAGGATGGAAACCACTGTTCTGCCTTATCAAAAACCCTTTGACGCGCAGTCGTTTGGAGAAATGAAGACAAAGTCAAACATGAAATCGGTGGCGGCAAAAGTTGCAAACTAATTTAAATTCTCCCAACAACGCCAAAGCGTTGGCTGCGTGACACCGAGGGAAAACTTTCGCCGAGCTACCCGAACTAGGCAAACAACCCGGGCGGGTTCAAGAGGAGTTGACTAGTACGCCTTCAGCTAATAATGGGCAGCAACATTTTCATGTCCCACTCCCCGTAATCTCTTGCCTCTTGTGTCTTCAAAAATTCCCCGGCAACGAAACTCTACGAGAATCCCTCCATACATTTGCGGCTCAGAATTACAAGAATCTTTAGCTTATCGGATTCAGTGCCACGGAGAAACAAGCTCCCTGACTCGCTCAGCAAATATCCTCTGGCGACAGTGACAGCCGAAGATCCAATTATAATGGGATACGGATTAAACTTAAATATTTCATCTTTACACGTTGCCTTGGACCAGCGTTCAACAGTCAAACCTGGTGGCTCAGGTGATGACGCTAGGAGCTCGTGCAGCACACGCCAGACATCCGACCACAGACATCTCATGGGTGGAATGATGGTTCCTTGTTCATAACTTCCCATACCTTTTATTTGTACTGGCAGCGCAACTAAGTGGCTGTAGTATCTCACCGGGAAACGTTGTCTCATTCCCTGTAGCTACATTACAGTCCCATGCAACTTTTCCCGAAAATCTTCACACCGTTCAACTTTGAACCAGGTTCACTGGGCAGAACTGGAAGTGGGGCAGCGACGGAAAGTTTTGAGACTGGGTGTGAATATTTTGCGCTTTTGCGGTACCCAACACACTCGACTTCAAATTAACTTCTACCAAACCCAAATCGGTTTGCGGTAGACCGTGTTGGGATAAGAAGGGACGTCGGACGTTGTCAGGGTGGAAGAAAGAACGTTTGCATACGGTCCGGAGCGGTGCAAAGTATATTCGTCTATTCTACGCTTAATTAGTTACCGCATAAGTTAGCAATGCAGGATGGGTCTTTGCTACCACGTGCACACGTGAAGGTAGCACACTAGCTACAGCTGTTTTCTAAAGTCTCAACTGATTAAAAGTTCGTTCGGCGGTGTTGCCGTTCGTTTGGTTGTCGATACTCACGCAAAGCTAGTGAAAGAGCATAAGCCGCTTTGAAACAGTTTAACAGCCGAGTTCCTTGAATCTATTCTTACACCTTGCTTTTGCACCTCTTTCTTCGGCAGGTTCATGATCGGCCAGTACGTTACCGTGCACGGGGACGTCATCAGTCACGTCAACATCAGCCACGTGATGGTGGAAGACGGTGGCGAATACTCCTGTGCCGCAGAAAACCGTGCTGGAAAGACAGCTCATTCGGCTAGGCTCAACATTTACGGTATGTAACGGGGTTTTTTTTTCAACAAGCTAAAACAAAACTGGCTGGGGACCTGCTAAAGCCTGATTCTTAACCCTGACAGGATTACCGTACATTCGTCTAATACCGAAAGTCACTGCCGTAGCCGGGCATACCCTGTACCTTAAGTGCCCGGTGGCGGGCTATCCGATCGAGGAAATTCATTGGGAACGGGGCGGTCGTGAGCTACCGGAGGATATGCGCCAAAAGGTACAGTCAGACGGGACGCTCGAGATCAAGGAGGTGCAGAAATCGCTTGACTCCGGTGTCTACACGTGCTGGGCACGGAACAAGCAGGGTCACAGTGCGAGACGCAGCGGTGAAGTGGCGGTTATAGGTTAGTATTACCGCAAAGGCATTCACTTACTAATCGGCTTTAGTATCTTTCCACTAGCGCACTAGGTACCTTCCGAGAAGCTGCAGCTGAGATCGATCAAGAAATGGAAGAAAAGCATCCAGGATTGAAAGGGTGTACACACTCGATTGCAGAATTTTCAGTAATCTCCTTTTTCTACTGCACCGTTTGCAGTGCCGCCTAAGTTGAACCCGTTCCACTCGTCCATCCTTTCACTGAACGTTGGCGATCGGGCGTCGATTACCTGTTCCGTCATCAAAGGCGATATACCGCTCACCATCACCTGGCGCAAGGACGGTCGTCCGATCGACCCGACCCAGCGCATGTCCGTGACGCAGGTCGACCAGTACAACTCCATCCTGCTGATCGAGAATCTGTCCGCCGACCATACCGGCAACTACTCGTGCGTTGTCCGCAACACTGCCGCCGAAACCGAAGGCCACCAGTCGCTGCTGGTTAATGGTAACTGTATCGTACCTAATCCTGACTCACGTTCTTTGTTCTTTCTTCTTGTTTCTTTTCCTTCCTTTCCGACTCTCACATTGTCGCTCTTCGGTTGTCATGTTGCATTTTCGGTTGTGCCACACTACTACTACTACTACTACTACTACTACTACTACTACTACTACTACTACTACTTCCACTACAACTACCTCTACTACAACTTCTATCATCAACACCACCATCAATACAATTTCATCCACCAACCGTTCTATCGGTCACGGTGGAACACTCGTTCCAAACTCGGTTTCCTACGCGTTGAACAATCACGACAAACATCTATCGCAATCGGCTCCCACCGTCTTTGGCTCCCAACTAGTTCCTCCCAACATTGAGCCGTTCTCCTTCCAAGACGGCCTAGCCGAGGGCATGCGGACGCGCACCGTGTGCGGCGTGTCCAAGGGTGATCCACCACTAACGCTCAAGTGGCTAAAGGATGGCGATCCGCTGCTGTCCACGCTGCTCGGCGCCAACATATCCACCCTAGACCAATACTCGTCCCTCCTTAATATTCCCTCCCTCTCGGCGGCGCATTCCGGCGACTATACGTGCGTGGCCAGCAATCCGGCGGCCGAAGTGAAGTTCACGGCGTCGTTACAGGTAAAAGGTAAAGTAAAGTATTCGCCACTTGGTTTGCCTCACACACGTTCACCAGCTAAAAAAAAATAACGCAATTTTACCCGTCCACACACACCTTTTGCCAATTGTTGTTGCCTCTCTTGCACTAAACTACCAAACACAAATCGAAATAAGCAATTTTTTTTTACTAGCGCAATACGCTGTGTGTCATTTAACCAGTATAAACTTCTGCTAATTGTACCGATCACTACTGCTGCTGTTTGTTGTTCTGTTTCATATTATACTTTGCCGGGCGTTTGTTTCTCACCTTGCGTTTGCCATTTATGTTTCCTACCGATGTCGCAATGTCGATGCCCTGCCGCCACAGCTGCATCTGCCAACCATTTAGCAGACGAAGCACGACATTCTATATTGCATCAAATCGACTACTCCTGCCCTAAGCTTCTTCGAAACACGCGATTGTTGTTACCACACCCGGATGTAACATGCACACGCGCGCAGTAGTTTGTGATCCGTGCAACGCCATCTGTATTGCCCTAGTTTTTTTGTTCGTTTTTGTATTACTAATAAGACACCTTCGTTTTGTTTTTGTGCCCCACCAGCAAGCATTAATCCATTTGATATTTAACATGAATGAAATATTTTAAGCCTATATAATCACCACTTGTGTGTCCCTTCCCAGTTGCTTTAGCACGCAGTGGGTTTGCGGCCGATCAGCAGGTAATTGTGTTGTGCACCGAACAAAAACTTTTTACGCTTTATTTGCCGGAGCAAGTGTGACGGTTGCGGTCGTCATAGTTTACTCACTGTTTTAGTTTTATCGTTATTCGCTTTAGAGGTATGAGCTTCTAATGATTTTTTTTTCTTCTCTTTTGAGAATTTACCGCATAAGCTATTTGGAAGTAACAGTTTTCTTACAAATGTAATCTCACTTTTGAAAATCTTAAGTTATTATCTCAATGTTTACACTGTGCCAACCTTTACACTTGCTTTAAAGAACTGAAGAACATATAATTTTGAAGCTTTTCAACAAGAAGCAAACAAGAATGTATAAGTTTAAACTTTCGCCCTATCATAATCTCTCAATCCAAAAGAACTAAACAATCGTGGATGGCTTTTTAAGATCAATATATGTTAAGTTATTTCCACCAAACTTTTTCGGACAAATTGAAGCCCAAAACACGTTTTTTAGTTTTATAAATCAGTTTAAAGTATGTTTTTCTGCAAAAACAAAGACACAGTAGTCTTATAAGCCAGTATGTTTAAGGTTACAGCACATACAATGAACACTTACCCACTGTGAAGCTGTGTTCTAACACAACTTGAGAAAATATTTGCAAAATGCTTTTCATCAAGCTCATTGAAACCTCGCGAAATTTTGAATTTTGTTTAGAATTTTAAATGGCATTTTTTTAATGTTTGTATTTTTTTTTTTGTGAATTCTTGATATTTTGGTTTAGTTAATAAACATTTATGAGCACCGGCACTTATTTTCGTTTGAATTGTGATTTGTAATGAAAGCCAAGGATAGCTTTTTATCTAGTTTTTTTTGTTCATTTTTATGTTTGGAAGTTGAAACAGAAGGCCTCCGCAAACCCCAACTCACGAGCGCTACCCTTTTTCGTATTAAATATTAGTACCACCACACTGTATAGCCGTACTAGCTGACCACCTGATATGCATTTGTTTAAAGCACCTAAACGCTAAATGTTTTTACCCGCGTTCCTTCAAATTTGTGTGTTATTGGCTAGACCATCCCAACAATTTGCAGGCACCTGGTGTTAGTTCCTCCAGTTGATAAACCTAAAACACGCCACCCTCAACTGAGCACAATGCTACTGTAACTACGCTTAACGTTCCATTTCGACCGATGTGTGCAGCTTTGCAATGTATTTTTTTCACCTCACTATGCACCATGTTAAGCAGTGTAAAGCATTCCCGCGATAATTTACGCACTTTTCAACTCGCTAACATTCATCGCTAACTGGCTGGAGAATGGTGGTTGGATGGAATTTGTATGATAGCAATACAAGCAATAAGAAATGTGGTTTCTAAGGCATTCTGTAAGCGAAAACAGCTCTTTGTTCCGTAAAATATTTGCAGAGTTTTAGGTTATTTTCCTTTTCAAAGAAATATTGATTTAAAATGTTATTATTTCATTATAATTTGTTTGCGTAATTACTAATAACGAAAACAAGGGCAAATATTTTCATCATTGCTTCAATAAAAAAATCACCCAATACAATCGCTATTTCCGTAGTATTAGAACACAGCTTTAACAAAAAACCAACACAGTTATTTCGTTTGGCTTACATTGCGCCTGTTGACTTTTTTTTATTATCTTGTAAATTAAAATATTATTTTTGTTCACAAAAAATAGAGTAAAAATTTGTATGTGTAACTCTACCCTTTTTTAATGCAGATATCAATGCATTAATTAATTTAACATTTTTTTAATTTTTGTTCAGATTAGTCAGAAGGAATAGATTTAAATGAACATTGTATTTGCTTATTTAAGCTTAACGATGTTAAAACAATGCTAACAATATTCCTTTTTTCTAAGACATAAAAATGAAAATCTACTGTAACATTGTACAAAAGTATCAATCGGAAAATCATCAATCGCGAAAACACCGTTGAAACTTTTTTGTTTTTTAAAAGATAAATTTGAATACAAAGGTTTAAAGGTTTAATTTGAAAGCATAAGGTCTCTATAAAAACTAACAACTTAAAGTATCACAGCGGCATTTTGTATCGTTCAATTGATGATAGTTACAACCAAAACAAAAAAAACGGAGGTAATAAAAATTAAATAAAATTCTTACAGTGTAACTAACCACATAAGACGGTAAGGCAGATAACATAGCTAAATTATGATAAATTCATTATTTGGCAGGGATACTAATGGACAGATTTCCTATTTCAACAAAATTCAGAAGCATGCAAAAGAAATAATTTGTAACAAAACAGAATCATAACATACCTGATCCTAATATTATTGATATAAGAAGCGTTTTAAAATAATTATAAAATGGTTCGTGCAAATCATAACAATATAAATATCTCCAATCTTAACACAGTCAATTATCTTAAGTTGAAGTGTTTGCTAATATCTAAATTTGTCCATTTTGTTGCTAATTTTACTTATTGTTTTGTTCATTTTTTTTGTCACATTCTGAAAGTTTAATTCCAAAAACTGGTGGCTAGTTTCATTCATCGGTTCGTTTTTTCTCATCAGCAATATTGTCTATTGTCTTGCTGCTATTACTGCAACAACTGATTTTTCAGCTATGTGCACGAAAGTAGTTCATACGAAAAGAATGTTTTGTGCACATTTTTGGTCATCAAAGCTATTCCATATTTCGTAAAACTACAATGCGACAACTGCTTAACGGTTGGGCTTGGTTACGGTTGGCTTTTCCTCCTTTTCGATATAACAGTTTTTTTATTATGTCTGGTGATAAAAAAAACACCGCAGTTGCAGAGTTAACATGCAGCATAGAAATATATACGTAGATGGTTGAATTATAAATAACAATAAAGCTCTCTCGAAGAGGAACGTGCCGCAAAACAACACTTTTTTATTATCGTTTTTAGTAACGCGTTTAACAACGCTTCCCAGCTCAAGCCTGCTTTCTTTACAATTTGTTCGACTAAGTCAGCCCATGTGTATGTGTGCATACATGTTTCTGAGCCCTTTTTATGTTGCCAATTCTTTTTCCCTTCCGTTTTTTTTTCCTTTTTTTGTTGTGAGGGTTCCTTTCCAAAAGGGACTGTTTTCGCCAATCGACACCGCAAAAATACGCATTTGAAACACAAGCCCTTTACAAGCCTGTGTTTGTATTCCTCGTGTTTGCATATGTGTGAGTGTGTCGGTGATTCCTTTTTTCACTCTCTTTGTCTTCTGAACTGCAAATACGCTCAGCAATATCAGCAATATACGAATTCCAACCAATATCTGTTCGTTATCCGTTCCAGCCACCGCACGCCTCCTCGCACTCCTCCCACATGCTTTCCCACCTTATGCCTCAGTGTGTTGACGCACCCTTGCCCACGTAGTTGCCAAGAAGGAGTCACGGAAGCCGCAGAAGTATAGCCTTAAAAAATAAAATATATATATATATATACATGTCACTCACAACACAGCTCTGTGCATCCAATGTGTGCTTTCCGAGCGCAACCCTCCAACGAGATCGTCGTAGTACAATACCTAGCAGATCCTCAAATTGCACCGCGTATCGCTTACAATTAACACTCACCGCTTTAATTCGGCAACGGTTGCATCGGCAGTAAAGTGAATTAGTTATTTCCCCACAGTGGGAACATAATCAAGAAACGATGTAAAAGGTATTTCGCGCCCTTCATTGCTGTGTTACATCCCGCAAAAGAACACATTCAACCGCATCGGTCACCGACCCGAGACCCTACCTGACTGATTGTGCTGATTAAGAAGCAGAAGGAAAAAGGAGAAAATGTTACTCCATTATTTCCGTCGCCGCGAGCAAAGCTAGCGATGTCATTATAATGACACAACCTCTAATGAATCTATCCGGCATCCCGGCATCCCGGCATCCCGGGAAATCACGGCGGTTTCTCACCACGACACCGGATGATGTGATGCATAAATTTAAAAACTGCATGCCATAGCGCAAATGAACGTAAGGGAAAGATGATCTCCATGCTGCCCGCCGATTCTTCCGCAAAGCCCGCCCAGGCCTTTTATCAGACTTTACTGCATAGCCTCTGCCAGCATAGCAAATAGGCGGCTTTTAATCATCCACACTGCTACCACTAAATTGGAGCTCACATTTGCTCAGCGGGGTGAAAACCGATGCGGCGAATGGCGCAGCATCGGAAAGTGCACGAGAAATATCATCCGCTTTTTCCCTATTTAGCGTTGAGATAAAAAAAAATGCGCTCGCACAGTTTTTAGCTGAGGGATTTACTTTACACCACTCATATTCGCTGACTAACGATGAGGTTTCGCTGAGGAATTCGCTTTTTTCGGGCGCAATCGTTTCCTGAAATTAATAGCGAAATAAAAATTGCAATACCAAACCGGGTGACATAAATCTCGTCAACCCATCTCTTTAGAGCTACGAGCGCTGACAAAAAATGACCAAACTGGGTGGAAATCAGAAAATACTGAATTTAAAAAAGAAAGCATAAACCACTCTCCATCCGTTTCTGTTTATTCGCTTTAACCGATGCAACCGCCATTGATATATAGAACAACATAAAAGCACACTATCACATTCCTTTCTTTAAACCCTCTGTTCTTCGCTGTTATATTCCTTACACACTCACAACCACTCACACACGTACATACTTTCTCTTTTTCTCACTAACACACCCCCTTTCTATCTGTTTCTATTTTCACCATCTATTTATGTACTTGATCTATCCCAATCTTTCCACCTTTCACCAATTTCTGCACACTTTTTTCATTATGTTTGCCACTGTGTATGATGTAATTGCATCCCTGCCATCCCAGCCTTGAGCGAAAGAGTAGTTTTTCGTAAATTGTTAGTTGAGTTTAAAATGACTTTGCTAATATACAACTTACAGTGTAACATTATATTGTTCAAAATTTCAATCCAAAAACACCACAACGAAACTACTCTTTCGCTGCAACGCTTAAAAAGAAACATATCTGTTTATATCCGTAGAGCACAATGTCCATTGTCGATAATATTATACCCATGCACCTAGTATCGATAACTGCAACACAACTCAAATTAAAGCTTTTGCTATTCTCTCTATACCGTTCCCCTTCCAAATGACAGCATATCCCAGCACTTAGTCACCGTATCTCACGTCCTACTGTATTATATTTGGCATTTTCGCCGATTTTATTATTTTTCAAAGCTTCAGTTTTCCTTTCCCTTATTATATACATATCTTCATGTCCATAGCATAGACCATTTCCTTTCGTGAGTTATTTTTTTTGTACCACATTTTCTTTACGTTTAACGAAAATGGCATAAAATATCACCAAATAACCCAGCAATCCTACTCCCACCGTATTTCTCTCCCACTCTGCGTTCCGCAGTAGGTCCTTAAAAAGTGTTTTTAAGGAAAGATTTTTTGTCCGCGTGCGGGTGCTGCAGTAAATGGTGCGCCAAATAATGTACGAAGTAATTATTCACCATGCGTTTCGAGTGCTTTTGATTCATATTTAATCTCAGCTCCGCGAGCATATCGACCCCTTTGCTTTCTGGTTGATATTTTTTCCTACCCGCGCACTGTAATGCACTGATTTGAGCTTTTGTTTTTGCGCGAGCAAAATCTCCTTCACACCGACAACGCACGGTACCGCTTGGTTAATGAGCATTTATTTATTTTGAAATTCAATCAGGCATGCATTAATTATCGGCTAACAGAACAGAAAGTCATACCACACGTATTACTGGGAGTAAGGAGGGAAAATGAAATCAATCGATTGAATGCCTTTCGTCTGTTTATTAATAATGAAGCGTTTGATCTCTTATTCTCTCATTCTCTATCACTGTATGGCTCTCTCCCTCTCTCTCTCTCTCTGAAGCTCAAACGTCATTAGCTATTGGTCGGTAGGGTAGTGTTTGGATTGCATGTTGTGTATTGCTAATCCCAACGAAACTATGGCGATATTTTATCATAAATTGAATCAGGCCATTATTTTTTAGGGGCGTGATTGCTTTTGCTGTATTAACAGAATAACAGGAATAATTTTCGTTTTATACGCACATACAGCAAAAAGATCGATCGCTTAACAGTTACCCGGGATTGACTGATGATTAGGAAAACGACCAATATGAAAAAGGATTTATGATAATCAATAATCTCAGCGAATATCCCAATTATTAGCCACAAATTAATGAAATAACCCCCCTGTTCCTCTGTTCAAGTGCTATTTTCAACGACCTTAGGTTGTCTCTGAATATGACGCTTAAGTGTGTGTGTGATTGCATTTCACGAACGTTGTGCCATTGTTCTGCCAAAGGGTTTGCGTAGGCACTTTTTGTTGTCTGCTGTCCACATTTACCCTACCTAATGGATCGAAAATTTACGCACGCATCGTGTTTAAAGTGCACTATCATCGTTGAATGGTCTGCTGCACCGTCCAAGGGGATTCGATGGTTATTAGCCATCAAACTCTTTCACACTGTTTGTATTTTTTCTTCCTCTTTGTGGCAGCCATTCGGCACTGCTGCACCTGAATTGCGCTACAGAACCACGTCATCATGAAAAGGTATCGATCGTTCCAATCCGGATGGGAGCATGTGTGATCCAGAAAACCGTTTTTTCTCGTTGTTGTTTTCTTGTCTTTTCCTGCATACCATTACCAGCATTCAATTTGCCCGTTGAAATGCATTGAACCGTCGCGGTGTATCATTTTGCTTGTTTTATTTGAATTTCTTCCTCGATTTTCCGCGCTTTGTTGGCCGTACGTGATGTGTGACGTAGGTTCTTTGCAATGCCAGAGCGCGAACGAACACGTGTAGCGTAAACCACAAATGCATATCACATTTTTGCTGCTGCCTGTAGTTAGTGGTTAGCCAACGTTCGGAGTGGTGATATTTATTTTTGGATATGTATAAATATTGATGCTCTTGAATATCCCGCACAGTGAACATGCACAGCACAGACTAACACAACTTCACACATTCATTCAATTAAATAAATTTTTGATTTTTTATTTTGATCAATAAAATTGCTGACCTACTTTTTAACCAAATATATAAGTAAGATATCGAACAAGACATAGAACTCAAATAAACGGATAACGTGGATAAAACATTCAGTTCATCTTAAACAAACAAAACGGATAGCGTCCCGAACAAACCAGTTTAATAATAACTTTTTATCCCACCTTTCCTGTGAATATTTGTTAATATTTATTTACAAATTTTCGGCTATTATATCGGTTACGGATGTTACATGAGTACCAAACATAACACTCAGCTTTTTTAACAAACTAATGCAAGCGTTAACTGCACGCTTGCTGCTTTCGATTGCGATTTCAAACGTCTTCCATACTTTGTTTAGTGTTATCAATATTTTACAGATATTTGAAGTTTGAGTATGAAATTATAAAGCAACTTAAAAAGAACATATTCCTCAGCATTGCATTTGGCTTCCCGATGGAGGCGCCTGGTTATTTGTAAATTTAAGCTCGAGTTTTTTTTAAATACGTCGCCTAAAACACGCACTGAGACTTATCTTTGTAATTCAGGATACATCCTACTTTTAGACAACAAATATTTTTAAAATAGTAAGGTACCATTATCTGCATGCAAATAATTTGAAACATATTCCGAAAACAAACGATGGTAGGTAGACCCTGTCATTTGGCAAGAATCGCAACATGTAGCAATACGGCGAGGCCGTTACTTCAGAATAAAAAAACTGTAACATTTTCATAGACTTCACCCTTATTAGCAAACTTTTCTAAACTTACAGATTTACCAAACTTTGTTGATAATTTCTTTATTGGCTCGAACCGTAGTGATAAATTTTAGCTAAACGGCGATTTAAAGACGTTAAATCGTTAAAATCAATAATGTAAATTAACCACAAAGTTCATAAATTTCTGAGAGTGTAATGTAATGTAATCCAAAACAATCGGCTAACTGAATGAAATGTAAACCCACAATTTCACATGATGAAAGGTTCTAACATATCGTTTAGTTTCATAAATATCGACCACAAATGAACTTCAAAGTCTTGTAAATAATGTTCATTTCAAGTAATTAAACTTTTCGTATGACATTGTCAACGACTTTCATCCTTTTTAAAGATTGTTTCACTTCCTGTTTGCCTTTTGGAATAATAGAGAAAGAGCTTATATCTATTTAATTTCACTTATTGGTGTTATTGAAAAATTCCTTCAATTTTAATAAAATGACACCTTACTCGATTAAATTTGATCATAGGTTATGAAATTGCCCATTGCCCTAAGATCTATTACAGTCGAAAAAACAATTGGCAAAGAACCAACTGACCCCAACTCGGCGATGGTATCCCCAGTGCAGTGATAATATCATAAGGAATAAGTTTTCACCAACCGTACGGATAGAAAACTTTCACAAGGGCTTTTCCTCTGACTAGAAGACAGAGGAAAAAATAAAACAGATGTCAAACCGATCACACGGAAGCAAGCGACTACACTTGTAGCTTTGCTTGAAATATGTCATAATACTTGGGCAAGAAAAGTTAGGATTGGTTTATTTCTGTTTGGCTTATCCGGAAGCATCTTCAGATGTTGTTGTCGTTGTGTGCTTATAAGCTTCTTCTTTATTTCGAAATGCCACATGCCCAATAAACGACAGGCCGCCATTTGTTGCACCCGCACCGCACCTGCACGAATCTTCCTCAAAATCCTGCTATGATGTTATACAAAAATTAAACAAAATATATCACCCCCATTTCGCAAAGCAAAAATGTTCAAAAGCAAACCACACCCACAACCCTTTTCCTTTCCACAGGATTGCTACTGTCCCTGCCTGCCAGCCTGCCTCTGTGCACCCAATCTCCCTTCTCTCCAAAACTGCACCATTTGACTGAGAAAAACATGATCGAAAATCCACGAAAAACTTTTCAATGGCAAAAAGTTTTGTCTTGTTCTCCATCGACTAACGATAAACTTTTCTTTCCACCACTTGCCGGCATCACTTCCCTGGTACCGGCTGTGTTCTTTTCTTTCCTTCTCTTTTTCTTTCTCTCCCCTCGCTTTCCGCTCGGCATGTGTTCGTTTGTGTCATTTTTTGTCTCGGACGTTCACCTTGAAACTTGGGCGACGAAAACGGGTTTCAATCACGTTTGTGCTGCCGGTTCCTTGAAACCCAAAAACTCAATGGAACGGATAAAATCACTCCCCGGCATTCCCGGACGCACCTACGCGCCACAGTTCCACCCCGTTGGGTAGTCGAGCCGACGGACGTGAGTGTCGAGCGGAACCGCCACATTATGCTTCACTGCCAGGCTCAGGGAGTACCGGTACCGACGATTCTTTGGAAGAAAGCAACAGGTGAGTGATTTAGGACGATCAAGTGGATTTTTTCTGCCCTGCAAGTCCGTCCGGCTCTTGTGGTGGAAGGAGGCCGCCTTCGGGTACATCACCCATGGTTCCATCTTTCTTCCACCATTTACCCAAAATCCTTGTTAACACAGCGAAAGGGTCCCCACACTTTCTTTCCTCCTCGTAAATCACTTTCATCAACATTACTTTCCCTTTTTCCGTCGGAAGGTCGCACCAAAGGCGAGAAAATTTTGACTGCACTAGAGTAGTATAACAGAGCATAATAGGGGGAACTCATTATAACTCAATTTCACTCTTCCGTCCACCCGTAATCTGTGTTTATTTTGCGCCCACACACACACACACACACACACACACACACACACACTGTGGTACGCACTGTGGTGTACCGGCGTGAGTCTAATGTTTACTATACTTAAAGGAAGCAAATCCGGTGACTACGAGGAGGTACGAGAAAGACCGTACACGAAGCTACTAGCCAATGGGTCACTTTTGCTGCAACACGTTAAAGAAGACCGAGAAGGATTTTACCTTTGCCAGGCAAACAATGGAATCGGTACAGGCATAGGGAAAGTTATTCAACTTAAAGTCAACTGTGAGTATTGAAAAGTCATTTTCAAGTTTATTTAGGGTAAGCAAAAAACAACTGTACTGTACAAAAACTATTTTTTTTATTTTGTTTAAGTTAACAATAAATAACAAATAATTTAAATTAATTTATTTAAATTTATTGTCTATTATAAATACTTAATCGAAAGGTTAATGCATGCTTACGATATTCATTTCGCAGCCTCTCCCTACTTTGCTGGACAATCGAAGATGGTTACGGTCAAGAAGGGCGATACAGCTATCATGCAGTGTGAGGTAAAGGGAGACAAACCGATAAACGTTGTGTGGTTACGAGGTGGAAAGCACGAGCTGAATCCCTCCACAAACTATCGCGTCTCCATTAAGCAAGACGCCACACCGGAAGGCATCTCGGCCGAGGTGCAAATATCAAACGTCGATAGCAGCGATAGTGGGGCTTACTTCTGTCAGGCCAGCAATCTGTACGGCCGCGACCAGCAGCTTGTCCAGCTGCAAGTGCAGGAGCCACCACAACCACCGTCCTCGCTCGAGGCAGCCACCGTCTCGAGCAGAGTGGTGAACCTTAAGTGGCAACCTCGCGGCGGTGACGCAGCAGAAGTGTCCAAGTACATCGTTGAGTACCGTGAGATCGATCGACAGTGGCAGTACATCGAGATATCTGATCCGCCCGCCTATTCGACTATTATCGAGAACCTCAAACCAGCGACCAACTATGTGTTCAGAATCATCGCAGAGGGCCCGGCTGGACGAAGCTCGCCAAGCCAGGAATTGTTCATCAAAACCGACCCACAACGTCCGGCCGGACCACCGCTCAATCTCGGCGCTCGACCAATTTCCTCCACCGAGATACTGATCACCTGGATGCCACCTTCCTACGAATTGCGGCACGGTGAAATACAGGGCTACAACATCGGATACCGGTCGATGCACGCGACCACCAACAGTTACAACTTCACCTCCATCTCGGGCGATGGTGAGGATGGCACTGGTGAACTGCTGTTGGGAAATTTGGCCAAGTATACCCGTTACACGATCGTTGCACAAGCATTCAATCAGGTTGGGCCGGGCCCACTGTCCGAACCGGTCACCGCTCAAACGATGGAAGACGTGCCAAGCAAACCACCGGAGGACATACGATGCATGGCGCAGAGTTCCACCTCCATCCAGGTGTCTTGGCAGCCACCGCAAGCACACCACACGAACGGGCTTCTACAAGGCTACAAGGTTTTCTACGAATGCGCTACGGAGGATGCCATCAGCAGTGGCGAGATGGAGACGCGCAAAACCACCTCCTTAACGATACACCTATCCAACCTGCGCAAGTTCTCCAACTACAGCATTCAGGTGTTGGCGTACACGCGCATGGGAGACGGTGTAATCTCGCCGCCCTCTTTCTGTCACACCGACGAAGATGCTCCTGAAGCACCGGCCGATATCAAAATTGCCATCAGCTCACCGTCGTCGCTGTACGTGTCGTGGCTTCCGCCACGAGATCCTAACGGCATCATAACCAAATATAACCTCTACATGCGCGCTGTTAACGGAAGGGAAGAGCTAAACAACGACAAACGTAATCTGCAAGCGCACCAGCACCATTTCGAGGCAAAGCAGCTGCAAAGCCACACGGAGTACCAGTTTTGGGTGTCCGCTTCAACGCGTGTAGGCGAGGGTAAAAGCTCGCGTGTCGTTTCACAGCTCACGTCAAACCGTGTGCCAGCCAAAATCGTCTCATTTGGTGGTCTGACCATCCGTCCCTGGAAATCCTCTGCCTCCCTGAACTGTATGGCAGTCGGACAACCGAGACGCGAATGGTTCAAGGGTGATACATTGCTTCGCCCCGGCACACAGCACAACATTCAGCTGCTTGATTCTGGCGAGATTATCGTGACGATGTTGCAGACGAGTGACACTGGCAACTACACCTGCCAGGTGGACAACGGTATCGGCACAGATCGGCTCACGCACAACCTGCTAGTACAAGTTCCTCCCGGGCCACCGGTACTGTACGTAACCAGTGCAACTTCCAGCAGCATTCTTCTGCACTGGAAGATCGGTTCTACAGGCAACGCGCCAATAACTGCGTTCTCGCTACACTACCGCCGAGTACACGGTAATCTCGAGGAAATGCAACTATCACGACACGCATCCAGCCACGATCTAAAGGGTCTGTTCTGTGGCAGCACCTATCAGGTGTACCTAGTGGCCCACAACAAGATCGGATCGTCCTCGGCCAGCACCACGCTGAATGTTAAAACACAAGGCCAGCCTCCCGGCATACCACCCGACTCTGTTCTCATAGCACCGAACTCAACGTCCGTCGTGCTTCGACTGAACGGGTGGCCGGACAATGGCTGTCCAATCATGTACTTTGTGCTGCAGTATCGATCTGTATCGACGGGATTGGATGACGAGTGGCATCTGGTGTCGAATGCGCTCAAGCCTCAGCGACGCTTCACTCTCTCAGGATTGTTGCCATCGACGATGTACCGGCTAAAGATGGAGGCACACAATGTAGCCGGTTCGACCAATGCCGAGTATAAGTTCTGGACACTCACAAAAGACGGAGGTATGGCACGTACGGGAATAACTGTAAGCTGATTACTAACATGCCCTATCACACACTCATTCCAGACCCACCACCACCAGAACTAGTACAAAGAGGACATCGTTCTCAAATTTTTTATAACAATATTCAACTTCTGATTCCGATCATCATCACCATTACCGCCACAATCATTTGCATTGCTTTTACAGTGGTGTGTTACAAATACCGTAAGTCTTAACCTAGCACGTCGACAGTTGCCTTAGTAAAGACCATAACCATCTAACATTGTTTGACCATAGGACAAAGAGGACGCCAGCGAAAGGACACAATGGAAAGCCAGCAAACGACCGACGCTCAACGGGACCGATACTATGCTACGATTCACAAAGTAGCTCTACAAGCTGGTGATAAAATACCTGGTAAGTAAGAGTCAGGGTTTCAGGGTTTCGGGAGTAAAGGGCGTTGAGCTTTTACAAATAAAGTCCTCGACAAACTGTGATGCTGCTGTTTTCTTTTAAATAGTCCGCTTATTGACTATAGGTACGAATCACCCATTTTATTCCATAAACAGAACTGGTTAAGCCACAAGTAACGGACACAGAATAACCTCATTTATCCCCAAACAATTTTTCTTTGTGACAATTAATCTGTATAAGAAACTTCAGTTATTTCAACTACTAAGGATTCTTCTTCCACTTTCTGTGCTCTTTCTTCCTGTCACAGAAACGTCCGAGGACATCTCACCGTACGCTACATTCCAGCTCTCAGAAGCCAGCACACTCGCCCAACCTCACCACAGCGGGCCAGCAAACACGTTGCTCCATTCCTTCATGTACCACGAACGCGCCATGACCGAGGGTTGCGCCTCGCCACCACCAGCAGCGGTACTGAGACTTCACAATCAATCACCATACTACAATATTGTGCGTTTTTTTACTTCTTCTATCCCATCTTAAACACACGCACACATACACACACTGATTGGCTATTGAACGGCTTCTTCTTTCCGTTAACTAAGCTTGCGTTTGGTTTAATTTGATTTTAACGATTAATGAGTTCGCTCCTATTCTTTCCTTCTCCCAATCGTTAATCCTCCAGAAAGAGAAATTCAAATTCAAAACACATCAACATTAGCCGGAGGCAGCATGTACGCTGTACTGTGCTGTCGGCCGGAACTGAACCAGTCCGAATCCCCACAGCCTTCCCCGCAATGATCCCTTTTGTTTGGTTGAGTTCGTTTTGCCACAGGTTTTGTAGCGCTCCGTGGCATTTGAGTTTAACTCTTGCGTTCCGCATAGTGTGGCCAGGTGTAGTGACGTGCACAACACCGTACACTCTACCAGCACTGCTCAAGGGTGCCGGTCGTAATGCGTACTGAAGCTAACGAAACTTTCCTTCCCGTGTACTTCGCCGCAGAACTCCTCCAAGGGCCGTCGAAGACACTCGCGCAAAACGGAACCCGAAAGCGAGGAGTCCGATTCGGACCAAGATCAGTTAACGTCGAGCCGAACCGAATCGTCCAATCAGCTGGACGCGAAGATGAAGCACAGTAAGGATCTGGACGTGGCAGCTGGCGGCCCAGGCGACCACGGCTATAACCCGAACCACTATATGCGTTCTATTCCAGGTCTCATTTATCACGGCACGCAATCGAGCACATCGTCCGATTTGTCGCCGATGTCCGAACAAAAGTCGTTACCTCGGCGTGGCCGTTCAAGGTACCATCATCTTCACCTTCATAACACTAACACCACACCACGACACAAGTCCTCCAAAGCTCAGTCACCAATAGCGTCACCCCGTAGTAGTTGCCAGAACGATAACGTCCCGATACAGCTTCCCCGCATGCCGTCCCAGTTTCGTCCCATACACAGTAGTAGAACAATCGGCTCCACCAACTCTCGTCTGTCTCCTAACTGTTGATGAAATGGGTGTGCATGTGAGCGTACGCAGGGGCACCACGCCCGGTAGTGCGCAGGACAAGAGCAACACGGCGCTGAGCTTGTTGAAACTATGCATATAGCTAGTAAGGATCGCTAAATCGAAACCAAACGAAGTTAGTTGACTGATTAGGCAAGGATATTCTGTTAAACCATTAGTACAAGCAGCGATTGCGCGAATGCTGTATTACCATACAAAAAAACAAACCAACAAACGTAAAATTAATTCGCACAAACTGACCGGGCCATTGCTGAACCAAAACTTACAAAATCAATTGATCAGCGTACAAGCTAAGATGTAGTTGGAAACGATCAACAGTGCCACCTATCGTCACTATCACACCTGTGTCACTATTCCAGATCAAAGCAAACAAAAAAAAAGACAGCATACACATCCTTCACCAAGCTCACATGAATCACCACCACATCCCTTCTTCACCAAATCAACCAATATATGATCGTTCCGCATAGCAATTGATCACTAAAACGACTCTACCTTCTTCTCGGTTTCGATACCAACTACTACATCTTCTACCACTTCTTCTACTACCACTACTACCACTACTACTACTACTACTACTGCCTACTCATCACCTGTTTGTTGTTGCGTTAACTCTCTCGAAACCTTCGAAACTAAATTGTAAAACCAAAAATAACGATTGTAAATGCTTTCTGCTATGGCTATGAAAAACTAAATTAACACCACGAAACGAAACGCATTGAACTAAACGCACTGAACTATTTGATGTACCATATTCGGCAAACCATTGCTCTCACATCGAACGTTTGATACCTCCAAACACACTATCAATCGAAAACATTCCACAACAAAAAAAAAATCCCTTCGTTCCGCGAATCCAATATAGTCAAAGTCAAACGCACCACATCTACATGCCCAGGGGTACAATGCGATCGCTGCTGACACCGCTCCATCTGCCCGACGGTAGCGCACCGGGCGGTGGTCCCCTGTTCCATCAGGTCCCGATCGAGGGTGGCACTCCCGATCGGATCGAGCTGTCCGAGGCAGAGTGTGACATCGATACGATCAAGAAGCTCAAACTAGGCATGCGCTCTTCGCTCTGGTCGCGACCGAATCAGAGCAACAGCACAGTGACAGGACCGACCGGTATATCCAACAGCAGTAACAACAACAACACCGCCAGCGGCAACAATAACAACGGCACCGGCAGCAGCAACAATAATAACAATGGAAACAGTGGCATCGTTGGTAGCATCATGGGTGGCACAGGAGGTGGAAATGCCACGGGCCATCCTTCCGATTACTCGATCGCAGTATAATCTCACAGTGCGCTACAAGAGCTCGGAATTAACGAATCAAAAGCAAGTAGTCGGGTAGATTGACAGCCGCTCTAAGTATTCCTTTTTAAGTGTATAAGTACCCCACGAAGCACGTTGTAGCAGATAGCAAGATAGGACGATTACCGTAAGACACACAGACAACAAAGCAAACTAAATGCCCATGTAGAGTGGTGATGGAAATCAATCGATCATCGTCGTCTTTAGGTCATTTGAACACTCCCGTTTCCACCCTTTCCTGTTGCTACCACCGATATGGGGCGTGCGAGGTGGAACGCTCAATCAAAAGTAGGTAATGTTTTATATACACTTAACGAAAAATTGCACTATACACTAGCGACAACTTAGGAGAGGAAGTTGAAGAACCGACCACGCAGCTAGAATCGAATGATTGCAGGAATCATCCTTGTCTTAGGCTAGCTAGTGAAAAATTAAAATGCAAATTCTACCTAGAGCACACGTGGACTACGATACCTTAGGTAACTGTTGGGTACGGTCACTGCCCGTACGATGGTCGAACCGTGGCAGTGGATAGATGTTTTATAAGGAATGTATTGTATTTCTTGGCATAACGCCTCTGTCAGTCTAAACAAACCTGTTTCCAAGTTACGATAACGTGTGTGCCAACTGTACTTCCTTCGCTCTTATTGGTTGCCTTCGTACCTACTATAAGTCCACAAGCTTTAACTACATTGGCTTAGAATCAAGTTTAAACACTATCCAATTAAATTGGCCGTTATCTTTTGAGCAGTGCCATCGTCGAGACGTAAACTTTCCTGAATCATTTACCACTAGTTTCCAGTTCAGGTATTGAGACATTTATTTGATAGCTATAGTAGCTCAAGTTTACATTGTGTTTGGCATGTCCAATAGCATGAATTGTGAGTCGTGAGTCACACTTAACAAAACGAACGTAACGCAGGACAGGCACACAGTTGCAACGTATGAAACCAAATACACTACTACAGCAAGGATTTTGTAATCTGTGTATAAAGACTGAATTTTCATCACTATATTCTCAACTTTTAAAGTCAGCAGTCAGTAGAATGGGTTCGGAAGCAGAAACCAAGCATAAGAGAGCCAATCATAATTACGAACACATCGTCGCACACGTCTTGCACGGGCTCCAACTGGATGTTCCTTGACTGTCCGGAGGCTGGTCGGTCCGGGCACGGTCGACGGATGGTTGCAATTAGTGAAACGCATATAGCCGATATCTTTGTCTCTCTTACCGTATCTCCTGCAGTCAGAATGGGCGGCCGATGATGCATCGGAGGCTTGCATCACAGTACATAAGGGTAACTCCCAGTATCCGTTGTCCGCAAGCACGCCTCTTGCAGGTCACGGAACGGAGCTGCGGATTTGTTCGATAGAGCGGGTACCAGAGCGGTGTATACCACAATCAAATTTACAAAATGACCGATAACTATAGGCTTTGAGCGATTTGCTAGCAGGAAAACGAGGTTGCAACAGGCAACGATCCATAGACTAGTTTACAAAATCAAACTTACATTACATGCCGTACAACAATTCTTTCGACAGCAACGGTTACAAAACGCTGATATTCGTATTAGTTAGTAGTCCTGAGCAAATTACGTACATAGACTAGCTGTAGATCGAAACGAAAGAAGGATTTTCTTTTGCTCTCTCTCTGCCATATAAAATAGAAATCGTAACTAGTTTAAAATATGCATTCCAAAACCAACCCGCAGCCGTACTAGTTGACCCGTAACAACTAAGACAAATGTAAACCAATCCAAATAACGTAATAGCAAAACCATGTTTGTAAGTTTTATCATTATTATTTACTACACACAACGATGTCAAACAAAACACATAACCTGTATACCAAAGTCTAATCCGGACGAGAAAAGGGTACTTGTTTAGTGTATCCTTTTGCTACTTCAACTTTTATAAATGAGTTCGTGTTTTGTACCGGCCTCATGGTCCGTTTGCTTTTCCTTTGCAAACACTAATCAATCAGTTAGCAACGGCGGTGCACCATTTTGGCTCCGTCTTCCGAATGTATGGATTTTTTACTTTTAAATTTTACACTATTTAATACCATGTTACACAGATGCGAAGATTGAAGGAATTTATATGTCTATTAGTCGTGGCGGCAGACATAAACTCCTAGAGGCTAGAATGAATGTCTGTGGGCATACGGTAGACAGCATTATTCGTCTTGGAGCTGCTCGGAAAGAAAGCTGATGCACAAACTGATACACCGTTATATAGCATACAGTTAGTTTAATCCAATCGTAGCCAAACAGTGTGAATCCGGTAGATAAGCGTTAGAATGGCCAAACATCGAACTGTACGAATTTATTGATGAGCAAAACTAAGCCTATCCAGAGCAATTCAGTATTGTAGTATCAAGGTAAGAGCAAATCAGCAGACAACTCATATTTAAAACGATACAACTTATCATACAAAGTCGTCCTTGGGACAAACATTATACAGTTTCTCAAATGATACTGCACACACACACTCGAACTCGTCACATTCGTGCGAGGTTTTAGAACTGAAGATAAGTTACTAATCAATGTTGTGTTTATAATCGCAATCATATGATGTTTTTTTTTTCAATGAAGCTAGTCAAACAAAAATAATCATCCTGAGCAAAACGATGTGTCTACCAAAGTCACTTATCGACATTGGTTGTGTTCGTTTCTTATCATTCCAATGTAACGGACGGGCCAAACCGCTTGGCGACATTATTTTTGTTGTAAAGAGAAACAAAGTGTTTAACAGCGTTTAATTGTGTATATTTGTATCCAACTAAAATGCTTCAAAAATGCATAAAATGCATCTTAGTTTCTTTAAGTTTGAAAACAGTGTGCTTTATTTAATGGGATAATAACTCGTTCGATATTCACACTAAATCTGGCGCAGGGCATTCAACAAAAAGGACGAAAAAAACAACGGTCTGGTTAATGTATCGATCCTGCGAATAAACACGCCATGCAGCAAAAGTTTCGGCATATCTTTTTCGGCCAATTTGTACACTTGAGACTAGGATAGCAAGAAAAGCAAAATCTGATAGAACAGGTACGAGATGAGAAAAAAGACATGAATTACAACACAACAAACAAACAAAAAGGTGATCAAAATTAAAAGTAAATTTTTACAAAAAACAAATTCAAATACCGATAAAGCAGGGCCCGTAGTACTCCTCAGCAAAGTAAACGACTTTGCCAGCAGGGCAAAGATACATCTGAAACAAAAACCACACATTGAACTGCCCAACACGAATTATACGCAAAAAATGTAAAACAAACTCAAACCGATACTGAACATAAACTAAGAGCAACAACTTTTAATTATAGTTATCTGCAGGCAAAAGGAAAATCATTGCCGCAAGCCGAGGACGCAAACAAAAGTCCTGATTGAAAACGGATGCCGGGCAAGGTGAAGGCACATTGTAGGTAAATAGATATATATATATATACATAATTATAAATGTATGACCGCAAAAGAGAAGTGTAAGCTAAAACGGTAAAAGATTAAACCGTCGTTGTGTCTGATAGAATGAATGTTTCTGTTACTGAATGAAGTGTATAATACAGCTACGATTGATGATAAAGGGGAGAATACAAACAAATATAGATTTAAATAGGATTTGTGAAACATTCATTGCATGGAACACTTGAAACACGTAGCAAAGCTATCTGATGAAGGAGTAAACAGCAAACCGATCAAATGACATTGAGTTGTACCATACACAATATGAACGTAGCCAATAATGAAGTCAGTGCTAAAGAATTAAACACAAAATATCCCACAAACGAAAACCTCGAACAAAGCAAACTGGCAACCGAAGGAACTATACATTAGATATGAGTACATCAATCAGCTAACAGACATTTAGTGTCGTAGATAACCATTGACTACACAATTCCGAAATTCAACTATAAAAAAACACACACACACACACACACACAAACTGTCTAATGGTGTAAGAAAAAGAAATTGTTCAGATACTGAGTACGATTCAAAACGGCATGAAAATAAAGATAGAGAAAGAAAGGGAGAAAATTAATTGAACAAGACAAGCCCGAGGTAAACGCATACAAAGCCACAATGGGATACAAATGTGCGAAAAACTGAACAGGAAAGACAGGAAACTTAAAATAATATGTTAATAAAAAAGACATTGTTTGTATTTAATTTAAAAATGTATCAATAGCAAACCGAAATGTCCTACCCATTGCATTCTACCATCGGTTAGCTCTGTTATCATTGCAGTCCTTTTTCACACATTTTTGGTATTCAGAAAGAACGGAAAAAACGTTTAACGGGATATTGAATTGAAGCAAATAATGTTATTTTTTTTATTCGGTAGTAACGACCAGGCCGTATTGCTTAAAGCTAAGTGTTAACAACTCATTTTAGTAAGGAGCTTATTGTAGCACTACAATCCATATTGGCTGGAAGATATTTCCTTTCTTCGTATAGAAGGGCACCTTATCCCGGGTGTACTCGGACATTTTGTTCAAATCCGTAGTTACAGGTCCAATTGTCGCAACGGGTTCTGTGTCGGTCCAGCACGTGGGTGCCAATTCGGTTCCGTGTCCGGTGTCGGGTCGTGGCGTGAGACTGTTTCGTTTCCTCTTTAAGGTTCTGGATTTGGCGGTTCCTTAACGACAGCCTCCATATCATTGGATGCTACTGCGACGCGTCTTGCTCTTCATTCTCACAAGTATCTTCTGTCTTTAGGCTGATGAACAACCATACACATATCAAACAAGACAAACAAATGGAATGGGTCTTCAGACTTCTGCAAGCAACCAGACGGCGACCGACCGTCCGACGTTGATACGCACTCGAACCCCGATAACGCGACACGTGATATGCTATGAGAGATCGAAATCTCACAATAACATTCACGGATCCACGCTGACGATAGAAAAGCGCACGACAACGACCCCGACCGTCCGATGTCCTTTAGCCACGAAGAATCTGAGGGAGCGTATTCACCCGGTTAAACCATTCGCTGGGAAAAACTCGAAAATTATTTTGAGCAAAGCCCAGTCGGCTCATGTCAGGATATCCCGTTTCAGATGTTTAGGGGTCTTCCCACTTTGTCGACTGCACCCAACAAAGATGGTCTAGCAACCTCATTCCACACAAGACCATTGAAAATAGTCTGTATGTCGTGAACCCCGAGTTAGCAGATACACGCTTTGGAGTCAGCCTGCCCTACACGCTTGAGATGTGCACCCAATGCAAAATGGTTAGACCTATACCCCAGGTACGCCATGGAACCAAGGCTTCAAAGAAAAACTAGGAATGGAAACGTGAGGAGTGATATACAGTACAAGAATTTCCCGAGTAGCTCTGCCAACGTGCCATGCAGAATTCTTGGAGGGTCCGTAGGAACCTAAAAAAAAAGGAATAAAGGACCCTTCTGAAGCACCTTTTTTGGGCAAATGGTCTGCCTTCTCATTCCCTAGTACACCGCAATGAGCAGGCAAAAATACTAGTGTGTTTAACAGGAAGCCTGATATGTATAATAGGCAGCTTAAGACCTTTCAATGTCTCTTTCACAAAATGATCTGAGCTCTAAATAGCCTTTACGGATTTTAACGCTTCTACAGCGCTTAAACTTTCGGTAAAAAATATATATTCATCCAGAAGACAAGCCCTTATCAAAAGTAAGCCATAAAGGATTGCGGCGAGCTCCGCTACATCAATTGAGCATGGTGTGCGTAATTTGTAAAATGCGTCGGAACACTAAATAAAGTTCTTCGTATCATTAGAATTTGATCTCATTTTTTTTAATCTGTGATGAAATCTACCCTGCCGAAGTATCAAATCCTGTATTTAGTTATCAAAATTCGTTGTATGAAATGTATTGGAAAATGTGCCTGTGTATTTTTTTATCTTGTGTTTAATTTTATGAGCAAACTAGTGAAAATAAAATGACATAAAGATCTTTAACTGGTTGGTGTACTCAACAATATAGGACAATATTGAATATTATTTAGTATTATATTACAAACTGGTAGCCAATCTATAAACCAAGTGTAAGTATTATTGTGTCGTCAGTTAATATTTGAAATTAAGATATACATAGTTCATGAACCATTTTTATCAAATTTAATAACTTAACATAAAAAAAGATATAGCATTAAAAGATATATATAAAAAAAGAACATAAAAAATGATATATATATAATGTAATAAATATTCTTTCATAGACAGTTGTATCGATAATTTTGGTAAAGAGGAAGTAACTAAACTAATGCATTAGGTTATTTAGTTCTTCATTGTTCTAGACATCTTCTAGAGTGCTTGTATTCTGAGTACTTTTGTTATTCAGAATTGCCTCTTGCTTTAAGTTATATTCTTGTAATTGTACATCATGTTAGTATTTGTATTGTAGCTTTTAATTTTATAGGTTGTAGGAAATATAATATTTTTTTTCTTAGACATATTTTCTCAATTCCAAACCTACCATAAGGTTTCGATTATTGCTTTATGACCTTTCGTTTTTTTTATTTAGTTTTTATCGAATTCTCTTCTCTTTTTCCACAGTACGATCAGGTACCGCATTGATGTTTATCAATTTCTTTTAATGTAAGAATGTGCATATGTCCTTTACTAGTTACGAATTTGATTGTGAATGTTAATAATATAGAGACAGTAGCGACCACCTAAAGCTGACATCCTTATCTTTTTTTCTACAATCCTTCTGATTTTGTATCAATATGGAAGGAAGCTTGAATAACTTATTGTATTTTTTACACAATGATTAGGCAACTCCTTAGGTATGATTGAGTAGTAAAATAAATAGCCATATTGTTTCTTTCTAGCAGTTAAGCTGTCTTTTAATCGAAATCAGTTAAACGTATGGTATTGTGCATTCCATAGAATACGGGTACCTATTCTACTTATTACAACTGCAAACCAGTTTACATGCTGCTGGGAACATAGAACAATCAGTATTATGACCGTTTTGGCTAATTTTGCAGAAAGTTGTACGATATATTCTTCCAGCAATTCTGACTGTGGTCCAGCAGAAAAAAAAACCGAAGAGTCCAAATTTAGGTGGTCACAACTGTTTGTATAGTTGAAGTACCCCGATTTCAAGCAGGCCTTTAAATATATATCATTTCTATAGATTTCTGAGAATGAAAGCACTTTTTAAGTTAAAATCACTATCAAGGGTCAAATATTATACTTTCAACAAATCATATCAATACTTACGGTGAAGATTATCGGATTGATTTCTTCGAAACAAAGTTTCAAACTAGTGAGTTCTATCGATACCTCTAGGCACTATTTGACAATCACTTTGGAAAAGTTTTTCTAAGCAGATGTAATAAAATATAATACATATTATCTGAGTTTTGTTAAGCTGTAGGTTCCTTCCTACATCACCAACACTTTTAATCTAGAGTGATGCTACATATTGGCCATGTGTCTAGTGACCAGGCCGTATTGCTCGTAATTTTTATACAATATCTTTAAATATTATCTATAAAAAGAAACACAGGAACACACGATCCAATGCTGCGCAACCGAAGTGCCTCAATTTGTTGGGCTCTGAATCAACTCCCAAATTTGTTTTCTCGCTATGCATAAAACGATGCTTATTGTGAAGAGAAGAACGAAGCACTCGTAAAAAGGCCCTTGACTAACTAGGAGTGCGGATGTATTGTTACTGCATCCCACACATTGAAGATTTGTTTAAATTTGTATTGAAAATAGTTAATTGTGAAACTTACTTTCATGAGCAGGAATAAATTTCCAAGGGACACATAAAACTTGAATACTCGATACAATAGTTTTATTATTCCTTATCGATCGTGCTTCATCTTTCCTTCACTGCTGCTTGATTGTCGTGCTTCTTCAAACTTAAAATCGATCGGTTTGTCGAAACCCATTATTTTGATGTAATGTGTAGGGTCAGGAAAAAGCTGCGGGTCTACAAAGAAGGCTTTGTTTTTCACTAAAAAGGTCGTAAACAATCCTCCAACTTCCGGTACAGTAACATCTTCGATTTTGAAAGTCGTCTAGAATAATAGGACAAAGACAAAACAATGTAGTACCATCTCACTGGAAAATGTTGTTCTACCGCATTCTATACCTTTTCGCGCTGTAGAAAGAACGTGATCGTGGTGGCTGTATACTGTTGCTTGGCAGAGTCGTAGTGCAGATCAGTAATGTACCGTTTTGTTACCAAGTGTAACAATATCGGCGTGACGAAGGTGAAAAATCCGGCGAACCCACAAACGGCTACTATCATTGGCATGCCACCTACTTTGCTGGCCTGCTCCAGTAATATCGGTTGCGCAATGATACCGCCTATACTGGTAGCCAACGAGAACACCTTCACGGCCCGTATTTGTGGTGTGAGACTTCCGTAGTACACTCTGTTGTCCAGATTTTCCTCCTGGGGGCGTTTGCCAGTATCTGGCGTTCTAATAGATGGTGATGTTTTCGAGCACAGCATCCGGATGGATGATGCAGAATCCTGTCGCAGTTGGAAGCAACACGAATGTTGCTTTAACAATACGGGCAATGGTGCTCGGGTTACGGTGAAATAGGACACGACGCGTCCGAATCGCGGTAGCGCTAAGCGAAGCGAATGCATTTTACACTCGATTTCCAGTCAACTAGTTCTGTAACGAAAACACACTTCTCTGCCGGCTACTGCTAATAACGAAACGAGCAGCCGAAATTGTATAATCTTTGTTGTTCTGTCAAGCAGTTGTCATTACTAACAGATTTGTTTACATTCTTTCCTATGTGTGATTTTATCACACTTTATTTGGTCGCGTCAAGCAATCCTGTCATCCGATTCAAGTTTTACAGGCTATCTCCAAGATATGCAGTTAATTTTCAAATTGTTTTCACCGATTGAACACCCCTCAATTCATCGTTTTATCAGAAATGATCATTCAAACGGTGTGAAAGGTGGCGTGGGCAAATCGATAAACAATTTTGACATGTACCATCTGGTGTCTATTGGCAGCCTTAAACAACTTTTGAGATCCACGGAATTCAGTTCTGTCTGTCTGTCTGTATATTAAAGTGATTTTGCTCAGAATCAGACATTCGTCACTAATTCAGTGCTGACTGCGAGGAAGCAACATTATTTCGAACGGGATTCAAGGTAGCGTGGGACCTTATGATTGGCCTTGGCCTCTTGTCAAACTGGCTGGTTTTAGGCTTTATCAAATAAAATAATGTATTTTCAACTAAAACTCAGAACAGTTTTCAAATTGACATTTATATCGAAATTAAAGTTTTCGCAAAATATCAAATATCGAAATTAAAGTTTTGTGGTTGTAGCGCCCGATAAGTAAGTAAGTAAGTAAAGTTTTCGCAAGATATACAAGTGAAGTAGACGTTGTTTTTTTGCCTTTTTAAACATCCTGTTGCCTTGATTTAAAAATTAAATATAGATACGATAGATTGCACAACTTGAGCAAGTTAATTAAAAGTTGTAAAAAATAGACAATAGACAAAATTATTAAATCATTCCAAGGTGTTTGTATTTACCAGGTGAATTTTTATCGCTTTCGCCCGGCGACATCTTTGGAATTGTTATGTCAAAATCGCATACAGTTTTCAGCACCCTCACCAGCCCCTCGCTAAATTCTGTACCAGAGCTCCCAGAAGTGTTATGTCAGGTTGAGAAATGTCAATTTGCTCTGGACGACTTCACCTTCTAAATACAAACACCTTGATATCATTCCAAAAAATATCCTCGTTTAACATGTATGGGTCACCCTGTGGATGGAAACGTCATTGTCGGAGCGGATCGTTCCGAAACTTTTGTTCCGCTGCACACTGACCATCGCCACCTTTCAATTCTCTATAAAAATAAGTCAACAGTCCGGTTATTTACCTACAATTGTTCCAAGCTCGGCAAACGCATTTGGTTGCGCCCGATTGTGTTGTGTGTCGTGTTAATACTGTGCCTTCCCAGAGTGGTTTTCTCGTTGTTGTTGCTGCTCCAACACATCGCAACCCATTCCCATTCGTCTCCAGTGTAGTGACAGTGCAAAAGATAAAACCCCATTCAACAATGTCGCGCAATCCGGCCGAAAACCAGCTGAACGCATACAAGGATGCCCAGAAGGTAGGCGAAAAGATTCGGCCATTTCGACCGTACGTTTGACCGTCCGAGGCAAATCGAACTTTGGAATCGGTCCAACGGCTTAGCGGCAGGGAAATGGTTCGAAGGGAGCCCCATTTCCATTCGCTTTGTTGAGGTTCTGTTTCGCCTTCGCGTACAAATGCATGGCCATTGGCCGTCGTCAGGTTGATCTTTATTCATCAAGTGGCGATTCGCTGTGGCAAAAAGTAATAGAATGTAAAGCCCGCTGCTGGTAGTATGAGGCTCATAGTGCTGACGGATCTGAGCGATTCGATTATGATGAGTATGGTGCGGTACGTAGCAAACTGCGCAGTGTAGTCACCAGCCAAGCTGCAATTACAATCTGATCTAATGGTTCAATCTGATCCGATTGAATCCGGCTGTGAATCAAAAATTCGCAGTTGAACGCAATGCAGTCATAAAAATAGCTCCATATTACCTCCATGACCACCTGAGTTTTGATATGGAGGACAAAAAAGCTTCAAAACAACCCGAATGAAACTTCGTAAATCAAAATGAATAGATGGCGAAATAGTGAACCAGAAAATTTAGTTATCTTCTTGAATTACGTGCTTTCGGTCATGGTAATCTTGTCAATATTGTATACCCGCGAATGAAAATTTCTCAATTTATTAAAACTTATGCTATTCACACAAGTTCCTACAATTGCATCATACATTATGTGATAACTAAATGCATCTGCCAATGATAACGCCATTTTCAAATATTTACAAACCCCCCGCCCATTGTAATCCCTTTACCCCGCAATACCGCTGGACAAATGCTTGCACATACTTATGGCTGCGGTCATCGATGGCATGATTTGCAAAATTAGCGACCCAGGCCTGTGAATTACTTAGCGGCTGACTGACTACTTCCCCCTTGCCCTTCCCTCAGCCACGCTCTCGCTAGAATAGTTTAGAAGCACAAGTTCCGGTTCGCTGATATCTTACCGAAGGATCGTATGCATAACAAGCATAATGCAATGGAAAACGTCGATCTCCTCACAATTGCGCGGCAAGAAGTTCTGAAGCCGTTACAGTTGGATTGATTGCAGGTTAAAAGCGATATTAAATTAAGCCCTGCGCGTAAACAAAGGCACCAGAAGCTGATTTAGTTTGATGATTCGATTATTTGGTTAACCTTCAGGGGGGTATTTCGCTGCGTCCGTACGGGGCGCAGAACCGTCGTCAGAAGGGCGGAACGAATAATTACACGATTACGAAATTATAAGCGGACGGGCAATTTTTTCTTTGCAACTGTTTATTATTGCTCTGGAATTAATTAAAACTCGATATTATATTTTGTTGTAGTTTTTCACAGAACTACATCGGCTGCACTGCATTTGCTTTGAGCTTTGCAATATTGATTAATTATTATTGTTGATGAATCATTCGGGGCGCTTTGCGTAGCGCTTATGGTGGAAAACACGTGCATGTAACTATTTTTTTTATAATCGGCTGTTAAGCCGGTGACAATAAGTCATCAAAATAACCTTCAGGCACGAGAGAGTGCTCATTACATATCTACTAGTATGAGTCCCTAACACCCTTAATCGGCATTATCGCAAGCATGCAATGCATCGCAAAACAGTTTTAATCAATTAACAACGCTGGGCACGGTCTTCAAATGCATAAATGTGCAATAGGCACCCTGCTGTGGGAGCAACCTTGCAGCTAGTCAATCTGTTACCTTTCTTTGTTTGCTATCCCTGAAACTACTCACTTGCAGCATACAATAGTTGTGTGATACGATGCCGGTAATGAATTCGTCTTCGATCAAAAAGATTGTTGAGTGGTGTGACAGCCATTACAGCGTCACCAAAAACACGCACACTGCCGGGAAGCGACCGGAGAGAAAGATAATTATGTACCGATTGATGGTTAAAACACGATTAACGGAAGGTTATTTTTATGCTGTACATGAAGTCATTGCGATCGGGTGATCAGGTTAAGGGTGTATGGGGGTTATAATTACACCCGGTCAGCCATCTCGATCGAACGCCGTACGTGAGGCATCGAAGAAACGCATCGCACCTACAACAGTAAACTGGACACTTACAGCGCTTGACTCCGATGGAGTTCAATTTAATCGGCTATCACATCTCACCTCCCATCCCGCGGAGTTGGTGGCCGATGATTTAGATACAAAAATCCTCCACCTATCGATACGTGTGACCGAGCATGTCGTGGGTTGTGTTTGTGTGTGTGTATGTAGCACCACACTTTTTCGCCCATTATCACACAGCCGATACAAGATAACGCCACCTCGCCGAACCACCGCTCTTAAGATCGTCGATAGTCGGTAACAGCCTGTCACATAACACCAAGGAACAACCAGTCACTAGCTTCCGACGATAATTATGAAAGCAAAGCAACGGGTACGTGGAAACACCGCGGCTTGATTTTACCAATTTGTCTAGAACACCGGACAAAGCGAAAAGTGAAGAGAGCTTAACTTTCTTATCAAATTTGGGACAATCGTTGAGCGCTTTTCTGGGTTCGGAGTGTATGCGCGTGCTTCGCCTGATAAATAGAAGATGGCCGGTTTTTGTTTTTTTTTTGTTCGAACAGCGCAAACTACTGCTCCCCCACTCGGCTGATAAGCGTTAATCTACCGGCTTAGCAATGGTTCCGTCCGTCGGTGGGGTCTTAATTACTGTGTGGACGGCCGCAAGACACAAACAACGACCTGGTGCTGGTCAATAGGTCAAACCCCCGGTCGACAGCTGGTGTGCTGCACTAACCTTGATGTATTAACAGAAGTTCAAACATAAAAGCTTTTGCCAATCATCTTTGGTAGCACGCTTCAGCAAACTGCGTCCAAAACTGTTTAATGATAGCTGTCGGATTCTGCACGCTCAAAAAGCTTATCATTGGTACTGTTTTGAAACAATATATTATACAAAAAAGAGGAAGATGTTATGTCTGGCGTCATTTCTCTTTTTTCTGGGCGTTTTATCAGTTGATGGTAAATGTTTTGGGTGAAAGGCAATGCAAAAATAAGCACCATTAGGATGCCAATCAATGGTTGACTGATTTGCAACTTTTCTAGCCAACCTAGTCAGTCAGTCATAATTGGTGCGTTGCTGTTTGTTTCACTGTGAAATGTTTTTTCGTCACTTTAATGCTACTTATACGTTGAAGCTCTTGATTTCTTTTCCACTTTAAACCATTTTACAGAGCAGTTGGGTGATTCTGTCTTTGCTTTATTCTACTGTTCTTACACGTCATTGTTTGTTGGCCCGACCGCGCCGTTTCAATCAACAATGATAATGAGTTTGAAATTATCAATCGTCCCTTGCCTGCAAATGGCCTCAGGCGGCTAGCATTTCTGTGGTTGCGCTTTTGAATGAAATAGAACGAAATAGTAGTAGAAGGCATGTACGCAGCTATGATGCGTTTCAAACTCAACATTCTTCCACTGCTGTTGTTAATTGATCTATAAAATGCTGTGTTGAAGTTGAAATATTTTTCAAACCCTTCAGGAATTGGTGGAAGCATGGACAGTTTGTGTCGGTATGTATAAGCAAAGCCTACTATTGAACCAAACTTGTTTCGCTTCGTGGGAATGGTTAAAGATCATGCGTATTGGTACAATGCAGTCGCTTCACAAATATCTCTGGATTAATTTCATGTTTAAAGCAATTAAACCGGGCTCTGCATTCAGTTTTGCTCACTTGCAGTACTCCGCGGACAAGCTTCTGATATTACGCACAAAGATGATAAAAATATGTCAACATTAAACCTCTAACTCTAAAGCAATCCTTTTATTTATTGTTGATAAAATTATTGCTTCAATAATAAAACATATATTGAAGAGACATTAATTTCATTGTATGATAACTTGAAAGCGGCACAAGCGTCTCTGGCAGCCAAGGTAAATTGTTTTCAAGCGTAAGCTACAGTGCCTCGTATAATTGGGTGCCCATACGTCTTATGTAGATGTAAATAAAAAACAAAAAATAAAACATATAACTTTTCTCCTGCACCGATCCCACCACCCTTTCATAAAGTCCCCGCTAGCAACATTATGCGTGACCGGTTTTGTTTTTTTGTGTCTCCAGTTCCTGTTTTTGTCGCTGCTCGGTGATCGTAATGCCGTGGAATCTTTTTGTGGCGCCCTTTAGGGCCGTTACCTTCATGTGCATCGGAAAATGTAACCACAAAGGGCCCGAACTTTGTTTACACCATTTTCAATTTTTCAAAATGGTTCAATGGTTTCTAAATCAAAACATGCTACAGCAACAAAATCGAACGTACAAACATCGATAAAACGAGAAGCTAAAGTTCATGGTGTTTATTCAGCACCGGGCAAAGAGTTGAACTGTAGTTTGTAAGCCACCAATTCTGACACTCGATAAGATAATTCGTTTAAAACTTAAGCCTCGTCTGCATTCGCTGCTGTTCTCGGCAAAATTACGCCGCGTAAGTCCGTTGCTGACCTTTTTAATGTGTGTGTTTTTTGTTTACCATCCAATGGTGATAAGATAAAGCTCTCGATTCGATGAGGTTGCATTTGTACCAAGTGAGCCAAACGCAGAATTACAAAAGAAAATACAGCCAACACCGCCCAGCATTCACTGGCGACATACATCCTTCTTATATTAATGTAATTGATTTGTTTATTTAGCTAAAAAACAAAAAACTGTATCTATCTCATGCCGCCGCAAGCTTTTTTGTTGGGGTCATTAAACGCTTTTGCTTTTTGTTTTGTACCCCCGTTATTGTAGCGCAATATTATTCGGAGATAACACGAACCTTTACCCGCGACTAAGCTCCGATAAGATTGCATGGGACAGAAGAATGCGATATGGATTACGAAAAGCGGACACACATCAACAGGCCACCATCGCTACACGGTCCACTGAAATAGTTCGAGTGAAGTTTCATTCTTGCAGCCGTCATCGGCTCTAAAAATCGATATATTTTATAAACAATTATCACCAACTTATGTTTACGCATGTAAAACACTAATAATTTCACCACATGGACTTTGCTTTGAGGATGGTGTCCTTCCGGTGCTGTGTCTAACTAGATAGATCACGCAACATGCAGCAATCATCCGCGTGGTCGTTAACTGCGTGCCGACGTTATCGAACGATAAAAAAAAACTGTGCTAATTGTACCACCCACCAATATTGCTGACTTCTTAAATCGTTCGCAAACACGTCTTCAAGGGCGGGCAGACGAGACGGAGCCGCTGCACTTTTAATTTGCACGAGCATTACGTTCGACACTTCCTAACACACATTTTCCTGGTAATATGTTGCTAAATGCACTGCACAAATGGTGCGGTTTGTTCCGGTGTCCAGTACCAAGGCCATATTTAAGTATAAAACCTGCAACGCTCCGCTAGAGAAACACATCGTTCTAGTTTAAACACGGATGGTTTAGTGTACGGCGCTTTTAAAACATTTCCCCGCTCGAGGGTTGTAAAGAACGCTTCTCGAATGCAAATGAAATTCGTCCTGAAGGTTCAAGTTAATACGGCGGTTAACTTTAAATGGCCTTTAACTTTTTAATTGATCGTTTAGTAACGTGTTTGTGTATTCTTTGCGGCGTTTTGAAAACGGAATCAAACACATTGTGTATCGTCTCTCAAACAATGTATTATTTTTCCAGTATTTATGATATTATGCACGACATAAAAGTACCATAGTTATCTTTTATCTATAGTTGGTAGAATCCATTTAATGATATAATCTAATTTTCTATATTGTTTGCTGTGTGCCGACGACTGTGCAGGTTCGAAGACCTACTGAAGGCATATTCATGATGCTGTAGCACATCTAAAAGACAGATGTTGTGCTAGGAATCGAAAAAGTGTTCTTTTAATGCACCACAGTGCCATAAGAAGGCTATTTAGTTTTACTACACAAACGATCACGTGTTTTAAAAGGATGTTCTAATGTATGTTAGGATTTGGCATCTTCTACTAGAACAGACTTCCAGTGTCTGTGTCTCTACTATTTTTTGTCAAGTCTAAGCTCAAATATTGTTTTATAACAAAGTGAATCGTAAAATGGAGTCGATTCAAAGAAAATACAAACGCTTAGGTCTATAGCACACAGCTTGGCGCCATGGACAATGCAACACACAGTGCTTAATGCTTGTCATACAATATTCCAAACATCGACTCTTTGTTCACCAAAGTATATCTTTGGTAAAAAAAAATATTAATAATGTACTAACTAGAACTTTCTGGAGACAACAGGGTCATAAAGATGCTTTGACCAGAGGGCCGCACAACTAATAGATCAATGCATGAATTCAATTACCATAGAGCGTTTAAATTATCATTTAAATTTTCATCTTCGCCTCATGCCTCAAGAAAGTTACACAGTTTGAGCGTTTTTTTTATAAAGCAGTGGTTCAAAACATTTTAAAACTTTCTGGCCTTTTATCTGAACTGATACATCAGCACCTTATGCTTTCCCTAATAACCTGTACAGTGAATGGCCAGGCTCTTGACCACCGTACATTCGAAAGGCACACGAACTCTGCTCGCTTCGTGACGACGAAACCCACGGTCTTGTCGCGTAAACGCACCTGGAATTTATCTGGGTCAGTCGGTTGTGAGTGTGTTTTTTTTTGTTCGTCGCTTTTTTAACTTTTCAGTTTTGCCTCGGTAAATCGCTCACAGTTGAGCCGATGAACTATGCAAAGATCATAGCATCAGTCAAAATCGTGTGGTTGATTCGATCGATTTCTCCCTTGCTACGGTTATCCGTCGTTCTTTTTCAATTGGGGGCATGTTTCGTTCATTAGAAGGATGGGTGCAAAAACTGGAAAAGTGTATCGTGATAAATTTAAAGCATTAGCTTATACATGTTGGGATGTCCTAACCTTAGTGTCGTATTTTAGGTATTATTTACGAGAAATATATAATTGCAGTACTTTGTAGAGAGGTTCCTGTTTCTTTCTACGTCGCCATTCAAACTGGGTCAGGGAATAGAATGTATACTCGCACGCGATGGTCCTCTCGCTTTGCCTTGAAGTGGAAGAACTGAAGTAGATCGTATTGTTCTGATTTTAATAATTTTTTTCTGGTCCTCTCCTTTCGTTACAGGAAAAGGTGACGGCTACAATGAGCCATGGCGCTCCTGTCGGTACCAAGAGCGCGTCGCAGACGGCTGGTCCGCGCGGCCCGATCCTACTGCAGGACGTTCACCTGATCGACGAGCTGGCTCACTTTGACCGCGAACGTATTCCGGAGCGTGTCGTGCACGCTAAGGGTGCCGGTGCCTTCGGTTACTTCGAGGTTACCCACGACATCACGAAGTACTGCGCGGCCAAGCTGTTCGAGAAGGTTGGCAAGAAAACGCCACTGGCCGTACGTTTCTCCACTGTCGGCGGTGAGAGCGGCTCGGCCGATACGGTTCGTGATCCGCGCGGTTTCGCCGTCAAGTTCTACACGGACGATGGCGTGTGGGATATGGTGGGCAACAACACGCCCATCTTCTTCATCCGTGATCCGGTGCTGTTCCCGAGCTTCATCCACACGCAGAAGCGTAACCCCGCCACCCATCTGAAGGATCCTGATATGTTCTGGGACTTTATCTCGCTTCGACCGGAGACGACTCATCAGGTGATGTTCCTGTTCTCCGATCGTGGCACTCCGGACGGTTATCGTTTCATGAACGGGTATGGATCGCACACGTACAAGCTGGTGAACTCCGATGGTAAACCGGTGTACTGCAAATTCCACTTCAAGACGGATCAGGGCATTAAGAACCTGGATCCGGCGCGTGCCAATGAGCTGACGGCCACCGATCCCGACTACAGCATTCGCGATCTGTACAATGCGATCGCCAAGAAGGACTTCCCCAGCTGGACACTCAAGATCCAGGTGATGACGTTCGAGCAGGCCGAAAAGGTTCCGTACAATCCGTTCGATCTGACAAAGATTTGGCCGCAGAGTGAATTCCCGCTTATGCCGGTCGGTCGCATGGTGCTCGATCGCAACCCGAGCAACTACTTCGCCGAGGTGGAACAGGCCGCATTTGCCCCATCGCACCTTGTGCCCGGCATCGAACCGTCCCCGGACAAGATGCTGCAGGCACGTCTGTTCTCGTACGCTGACACGCACCGTCACCGCGTGGGTGCCAACTATCTGATGCTGCCGGTCAACTGCCCTTACCGGGTGGCCAACCGCAACTATCAGCGCGATGGTCCAATGAACTGTACCGACAATCAGGGCGGTGCTCCAAACTACTTCCCGAACTCATTCAGCGGTCCGCAGACCTGTCCCGTTGCGCACAAGCTGCAGAACTCGCCGCTTAAGCTGAGCGGTGATGTGAACCGCTACGAAACGGGAGATGAGGACAACTTCTCGCAGGCGACCGTTTTTTACCGCCGCGTGCTGGACGACGCTGGCCGTAAGCGTTTGATCAACAACATCGTGGGACACCTGAAGGACGCATCACCGTTCCTGCAGGAGCGTGCCGTGAAGAACTTCGCCATGGTCGATGCCGATTTCGGCCGTCACCTGTCTGAGGGACTGAAGCTGCAACGTACGGCCAACCTGTAATACGGTGGTGTGGCGAAATCATTCAAAACCGTTCAACATTCTATCTTGCACCGTTGAAGAAGCACACAATCGTTACACGTTGCCACCAGTGGAATTGCTTTTCAAGGATCTGTCGGCAATCGTTTTACTTAGAAGTTACACCAGCTAGTGGGAGCGGGGGGCTTATGTTATCCTGGTACTTTTGACCTGTTTTTCTGTTCATTGTATTCCGCATACAGCTGCATATACATGGTGTAAATGCGTCTGAGTGCAATCTTTCTGTGCGCGTGTCAGCCGCTCGTATATTTGTTATTTTTGTAAACAATTTTACCAATAAAATCAAATAAAATCTTTTGGTTTTATAAGATACCAGTATATTCCCGGTGGCTTGGTACAAATAATAAAATATCACAATATAACTTGTAAGAGTACAAGCTTTGTAGGTCGCATATCGTGGTGCTACAAGCAGCTTAAACACCTTTTTTAAATAGAAGACATGAGTCGTTAGTTATTTTTATTTGAGAGACTTTGGCCACACAGCTCTTTTCGCCTTTCAATCGACATTGTGTGATCCCGCTTTAAACTGTAGCTTTGGTATGCATTTTTAAAGAATAACGCCTAAATGTCTGCAATACGACATACACTGACGAGCAAGAATTTGACAGCGATCGGATTATTCGTGCATTGAATGTGCATCGACCATTGAATTTTGACAGGTATGCGCACAAAATCCCAGGTCGGAGAATCGGAATCGTTTTAAAATTGATTTTAAAACAATTTTTGGAATTATGTTTTGCATAAAAATGCAATAAAAATTAATTTCTTCAATTTAAAACAACAAGGACAGAAGAAACATCTTGAATAAAAAGTGCAGCTTTTTAAAATGAGTCATAGGAGCAATGTTTTTTACCCTTTTCTATGTGAAATTCATATTTTACTCGAAGTTTCTAAATTCTTTGCAGCGTGGAATTATAATATTTTGGATAGATTGCCTAATATTAAGAAGCTTTTTTTTATCAATTTGCCTCTTTCGATCTATTTACACTAATAAAATCGGTTAATTTGTGATTATAATTTAATTGTAGATGTTCAAAAATCTGCTCACAAAAGCTTTGCTTTTCCTCACATTTGCTCAAAAAGTTTCAACAAACACGGGAAAATTTTACAAACATAAATCTCAAACGCCATTATAATGAAAAAGGACCGATCGGTACAGTCTGCGCCCAGTGTGCTATGTGCCCGCTTGTGTGCGTGTGTGTTGAGTGATGGTGTGCGTAAAAGGGTGAAAAGTCGCTGGCAACAAACAGGCAGACAGGCAGGCAGGTATCGGCGTAGCTTTTGCTTTGACGGATTTTCTCTGCGACAGTGAATGGAAATGTCAAAATTCATTCTTTCATGGGTGTTGCGTTCCAGCGTGTTGTTTAGTAAAGTTTAGTAAATTACGAACGTTTGTTACCGTATCTCCCTCGCGGGTGCGTTAGTGCGTTTGAGAGCTTCACGCGCTTCCATCGTTGTGCGTAGTGTGCCATTATTGACGGGAGATTGCGCGTCGTGCGCGACACCACCAACAGTGGACCAGATACATACCTTCCTGTGAAATCTTGGAGTAAGCCTACCCTCGCACACCGGTGAATGGTGTGAAGCATCCGCTGGCAAAGCCTACTCCGTTGGTGTTTTTGTAGCGCACGATTGTCCACGCGCCAGCATCGGGAGAGAGAGCGCCACACGAAACGCGCACACATACGCACGCACACAACCAAGGAAAAAGCAAAGATCGGGCCAAACCAGAAAAACCGAAATTGTGTGTGGCAAAATACCGCGCGCGCGTTCGCTCGCTCGTCGTCGTCGTCGTCATTGTCGTCTTCGTTGATGGCATTCGTAGAAGTGAGATTATCGGTCGTCGGTTAGTCGATTCGGACGTTGTCTCTCCGCGGAGGGCGCAGCAAAACAACACACATCTCGAACCAGAAATCCGCACCTGTGCCCTTTCCGCCCCGGAAGCCATCCTCCTCACCCACGGGGAGAGTCCCTTTTTGTTCCTACGCATACACATACGCACGCGCCCCAGCTAGCGAGAACTCCACCAGGCGGCAGTAGCAGCGACAGCAGCAGCAGTAGCAGTAACAGCAGCAGCAGCAGTTGGCAGGCAGGCGCACACAGAGGAAAAGACTCCCCCGTTACATTCCGTGTCCGTCGCGGCTGTCGCTTTGTCCCCGTGATAGCACAGGATTCATCGTCCGAGGACGGAAGCTGAATTCCGCTGAAAATATCTCCGTCCGCGGCTGCAAAGCATCGGTTCGGCCGACAGGCTCTGAAGGCTTTCGGTTTCGCTTGTCATCAGCAATCGGTCGGTCGGTCGTCGTAACACCGAGCTCGTTACGCGGGCCAAGCAGATTCGGCGACAATCAGCATCCTTCGCAATTCGATTGTCCTTGCTGGTATAGGCAAACCCCCTGCACTTGCCCTTCCCCAAACCCACACCGGCCGGGCTAGGCATCAATGGATTCGGAGATTCCGGAACTTTCGGACGAAGCCGAGGAACACGTCAAACTCGACAACGGTGATGAGGTAATGTATAAATCAGTGCAAATGCTGCTCCTGTGTACAGTTGCGTGCAGCTGTATCCGTGGAATGGTCCCATTGCCCTGTCGCAGCCCTCGGGGGTGGAAGGCTGGATAGGAAAAATGGGCCGAGAAAAAGATATCGCCTAGCAGGCACAATTGTGATTTTTTGTTGTGTATTGCTGTTACTGCTACAATGCTCTCTGTGTGTGATGTCGCCGTTTTTGACGTGCCTCGTTGACAGTTGCGTGTTTTGCATTTTCACTGTGAAAATGTTTGCTATGCTTTGGTTCGTAGATCGCAGTAGGCGGATTCAAGTTTTCAAGCCTCTCGAAGTCTGGGTTAAAGCTTTAGTGTGCTTGGTGTTTCTGCAGGATAAAATATGTCCTGTGAAAACAGAGCCCACTTCCTATTCGCACCCGCGGGAGGGAGGAATCTTTACTGTCAATGGCGCACGTCGAGAGCACTTCAGTTGAACAACAACAACAGTGACCGGAGGTCCACTCCCGCCTGCAGACCCGCGTGAGGTTGCTTGACAACAGAAGCAAAAAACAACAACACAAAAAACCGACCGACCATGCCGCCCGATCGGGCCAGATCGATCGGACGACGGTGTTGCCGAACGGGAAGGGAACGTCCGAATATGTCGGTCAAATCTCGGCTGCCGTAGCACAAAGCATCAGTAACAGCAGCAACAGCAGCAGCGAGCAGTGCGAGAGGGAAAAAAAACGCGAAAGGCGAACGAACACGCGTGTGTCATCGGCGTGTGGCTGTGTGTCCCCGAACGAGTACCAAACACACGCACACGCACACACACACAGCCGCATATGCACACGCAATCCTCTCCCTTTAGGTCCCTCTCTTGTGACACATCAGCAGCAGTAGCATCGAATCTGGTCGAGAATCGTTTAGCCGCGATCGTCGGGCATCCGTCGTTTCCTATCGCCGCGGCCGACAAAATATTTTGGTACAGTACACAGCAGCATCGACATTTCCCAACTGGAGTTGGCCGTCGACAGTAGCAGCTCAACGCGCGTTGGTCCCGTTTTGCTTGACGACGCAGTGAATCTATTCGCTTCCGTCGCCATTTCTCCCATTTGACCGTAAGCGTACATTACACATTGATGTAATTCATCGCGCGCTCTTTGTAGTCAGGACCGTACGGCAAAGTTATGACCAAAACCAACCAATTTGGTTTGGCTGAAAAGCAGGAACAATAACATCAAAACTCTATTTTCATAGGGAAGGTGGCCAATAGAAGCCTTGTGACAAAGAAGATATTTGCAAAAAGAGTCAAGAAAACAAAGCTATTTCCCACAGCATCATCCCCATAGCCTCCCAAGGTGCGCATGGTTTTTGTTGTGTACACTATATGCGTGTGCGCACAAGAAGGGAGTACAACTTTCCAGCAGCTACTATGATGCCCTCAGCAAAACATAAGCGCTAAATTACACCAAGAGTGTACACCATCGCTATGCCCTATGCACCCGTTTTCCATCAGCACACACACGCATTGCGCAGATAAGATTGTGTGCGGTTTGTACCGGAAGGGCTAGCTCCGAAAACTGATTGTTGAAACAGTTGCCATAGTAATCTGTAAGGTGATGGCGTTTTACAATGTCACTTGCATGTTGGTTGACTACGCTCGAATCTCTGAGTCCAACCTGTGTGTTCCTTTTTATGCATACTGGCTGTATTTTTATGCGACTCAAAATTGGAGATCGGTTCCGATCGGTTCGCAATATCATGGACAAGAGTCGACGGTAGTACAAATACTCGCGCATATTCACACAACAGAAGCCGCACTACAACACAGCGGAACCGCGAAAGAGAAGTTCTATTGGGCACACGAAGCATTATCACCCAGCTGAGGACTGCGAGTAACGGGCAGTCCCATCTCGCGTGCTGCGTGGTGTGAGAGTAATTTTATGGCCGAGGGTGGTTATCATCGTTTCGCTATGCTTCGTTCGCTTTAAACTATAGCCACAGAACGATGAAACGAATGGTTTTGAGGAGAATGCCCTTAACGCTTGTAGGACTGACGATCGGTCTCTGTAGAAGATCTCTGCCTGTGGGGACCGATTCGGATCGTCCCCGCGAATGTCCTCTCCAATGCATTCTGGAATTGGTTTTCGTGTGCTTGCCGACTTCGTTTCTTTTTCTACCCTCCCCTGCCTGTGTATTCCGCGCCCCTCCGAGCTACCGGTACACGCTTTTCCCCCTTCGACCGATCTGGTAACAATTCACGTCGGTGGGCTTGGCCGTTCGGAAATGGTCGTGCAAAAGTGGTCGGGTCGGGTCGGTCGGATTTCGCTTTCTGCCTACGTTCGTTCCTTTCCGCATTTCGGGCGGCCGTCGGAGGGTTTGTTTACGTTTTTTTATCGGGTTCGTTTGGCTGGCAGTGCGTCTCTAGATATATTCACCTCCCAGCCCTGCCCAACTGTTTGCGGTCCACCCTCTCTCCAAAACAAAAAAATCCACGGCGGCCGACGTGCATAATGTTGAAGCTTACTACACGACGCACCGACCACTGCACACCTGCCACGACGGTCGTGTGGAGTTTTAGCGCCATGACTAACCGACTAAAAATCGGATGAGGCCTTCGGGGCTAGACAAATTATGGAACCGCCCGGTGAATAGTGTTGGTGGTAACGACGGCCGTAGACCTTCGGTTGCGACCCGTTCGATCGAGACGGTGGCGGCGTAGCGAGACAGCTTCGTCGTCGCGTCCATGTGTTCACTCGGCTTTCGAGAGACTTGCTCTGCCGTCGGTGTACGTTTCCAGCTGATCGGACGAAGAACGCGAACATATACCCGTCCGCCCAGTGATTCGGGCGATACACCTCGAGCACCTCGATTCCGGACGGTTCGTACATCATACGCTTGCGAACATCTTCACGCGTACGTACGCACATGTGCACGTGGATTGCGCTACGAACGACGACTGGCGGCGCGATAAAGCGTGCAAAAGGCAAGGGTCCATTCGCACCATATAAGTACAGCCGGCGCGCCGATCTTCTGTTTCGAAATGTTGTGAATCAACAATTCCCAATGGTTAAATGTAAGTGTTAAAGGTCAGTCCGAACTGAGAGTCGAAACCGAGAGGAAGGTGAATGAAAGTGGAGCACATTTTGGGCACATTCAAGGCTCGCCTTGATATCTCGAATCGGACGCGTGGTCTGCTCATGCACGAAGACCAGATCCGTTGTGTTACGTTCGACAGCTATTTTCGAGATGACATTCGGAGAGGCAGAAGAGAGTAGCGGTGACAGCGGGGCGATGGCTTTCGTTTTTAGCTTGTTCTCGATGGTACCGAGACCGATGCAAATGAGTCTATTTTTTACAATCCCCCAACAGACGACGTGTGGCGAAAAGAGGCTCTTTACTTTCACTTCCAAGCATCCATCTCTCGGGCCGATTGGATGGTGGTTCCACATCCCTTTGATGATGCTATTAGCGATGATGCACACAGAATACATGCGCAGTACGGCTTCGTCAGCGTAGAGGGAATACGAGTTCGATTGAAATAGATGGTGGTCGCTTCGTTGCATGCCCGTTCTTATCGATGTATTTGCAAAAATGCATTGCACTGTCGTTGTTAGTGACGCTAAACCAATGCTGCACGTTGTTTTTATGGATGATGAATGTCTTCAATAATGTTCCAACTAGCGTACGCTTGAAAAAATATATATTTATTAAGGATGAAAAAGCGCTATTTTTTATACATGTTTATACCTTTACTTCCCTTGAAACAATATTAAGAAACAGAAACAACCTTTTTGTCGCTAAGAATGGGTACAATTCTTATTTATAGAATATTATTAAAGGTTTCGAATTGCTTTTTTCTATTTTTTCATGTAGAAGGCAATATTTTTTTTCTTATTCATAAGATTAAGAATAGGAATAGTATTACAAATGCTTTGTAAGAATTGGTCTCGCTCAAACCTCTTATAGTTTATGCCTAATCATTAATTAATTTATTTTTCCATTTGTTTTAGGTTGCATTGCCTCCACGCACGCGTCTAGTCGCTACCACCGACGTGCAACAGGGTAATACAGTTGTACAGGTGCCTGTATCCCTTCCGGTCGGTACGCTGATTGGTGGCGCCACATTTAACGTACTTACCACAGAGCAAATACAGCACTTTAAGCCAATGATTTGCGTCGACAACAATGGATTCGTCTCGAGCAGTACGGTGGTCGGTGATCTGGGCAATGACATGAAACCGACCCATATCGTAATACAGCAGCAGAGCGCATCCGACGATAACAATCAGCAGCAGGATGAATCGGGTCTGGTGGAAAGTGGACAGTCGCAGAACAACTCCCAGCAAAACTCGCAGCAGGGCAGTACGCAAGAGTATCGGGTCGAGAGCAACAGTGCGCTGGTGAACCATTTGGCCAACGTGGAGGTGCTGCAGGTGCGATGCAAAACCACTACCGGTGAACTGTACAAGAGTCGGCTAGGGTCCGGTGGCCGGGGGAAATGTATCAAGCATAAGGATGGGTGGTATACGCCTAGCGAGTTTGAAAACATTTGTGGCCGGGGTTCGAGCAAAGACTGGAAACGTTCGATAAGGTATGGAGGGCGCAGCTTACAGACGCTAATCGATGAGGGTATCCTGACGCCGCACGCCACTAGCTGTACCTGTTCGGCGTGTTGTGACGATGAATCTGGGGAAAGTGAGTATGCAGAAATTTAATTTTAGGGGGTTATTTCGTAATTAAATTTAATTCTTAATTGTACTTAATTTCAGCTGCCACTGGACCGGTGCGTCTGTTTACACCTTACAAGCGTCGACGAAGGAACCAAAGTGAACACGAATCGCCACAGTTGGATAAGAAGAAGCGTATTGTGGTAACTAGCGGTACGACCACTTCGGCCACCAGCACATCTGGCAGTAACAATGCCAACAGCACAGCCCACACCAACAATGCCATCATTAACAGCAATAGCAGTGCGACCACAACGAACGTGGTGAACAATTCTGCCATAGGTAATCAGCAGCAGGTCGCTGTACAGACGGCACAAGTGCATGCAGCTACCAGGCAACAGCTACACCAAGCTACGGCCACTATAAATGCAACGCCCATTATTACCAACAACACGAGCACCACGACGACAACCACGACGGTAAAGGTGGTACAGCAGGAACAACAGCAAGACCTGCAGAACGAGTTGAACATCACTACCAAAGAGGAACCGTGGCAAACTCTAACCGATGGCATCGAAACAACGACGGAATTCGTGGACCAGCAGACTCAATGTAAGCTAACCTCTTGACACTTATGAAACAAAACTATAAATTGTAGAAACTAGCAAGATGACCTTTTGTTTTACTGGTAAGTTTTTACTAATAGCATACTATTAATCAATATCTTCCACAGTATTAGCAGAAGCTAATTTACCTTTCGAAAGAATGAAATCATTCTGCACGCAGCTGACAAAAATGGTGCAGGAAATGAGAAAATGTATTGTAGAAACTCAGGAGCTTCACAATCGTCAGATTGAGTGCATGCAACGGGAAAGAGATGCTGCAATACTTACGGTAACGCAACTCGAACAGGAGCAGAACATAAACAGCAATTGCATTCCTCCGGGTTCGATACACGCAAACAAAAAGGTACCCTAGTGGAACTTAACTCACCTGCTTTGGCGCCAGTGTAACATAATTCGTTTTTCCCCTTTCAGTGCGCGAATTGCAACCGGGAAGCTTTGGCCGAATGTTCGTTGTGCCGAAGGACACCCTACTGCTCAACGTTCTGTCAGCGAAAAGACTGGATCACACATCAGAACGAATGCGTACGTAGCACACAGGAACCAACGCATCAGATAATGCTAATAGTGGACGAAACGCAATAGCCTTTAATGTTCTAATCGGGCCAACCCGAGAGGGTAAAGCTGGTTCGGCGGACAGTCGTCCGATAGTCGATCCTGCTTGCTTGGCTCCGATGATGGACTAAGGTCATATTTCCTCGCCCATCTTTCGGACGCAGATGTGTTTGACTGTTGATTGACTGGGAAAATATTCGTAAAACTATGTTTTCACTAGACAAGCAACGGTCGGAAACAACTGCACCGAAGGGCAGCGCTTGGAAAACCAGTTAAAACTACTACTATTTGTTGATTTGTTGGTTTTTTATAATATTTTTTACATTTCTGTTGAACTGTTTTAAGTCGTTTTGGTTTTGTATACTTTTACAAACTCGTAATGTCAGTGCAAAAGAATCGTTTTAAGTTACATAGTCGGTATTTTAATATTATGCTCGACTTTGAAGGCATATAACGATAGAAACCAAGACTTACATTACTTCTGCTCCATTCGTGGATCACAAGATAAGACAAAAGTAATCTTACAATCGTGTCTAAACCATGGTCAACAGGAAGTTTGATCACGTGAATGCAATAAGCACAGTCATTCGCAATTTCATCATGTGTTTGATGTAGTGCAAAGGGAAGATTTAGTTTTTTGATATATTGTATAGCAATTGCGTTGGTGTGTGTATAGATCGTCTATATTATTTTATTAGTATGTTATTAAACTTTATAATGTTTTATTGATTTAGATAAATTCAAACCAATCTAGCATATGTATTGATATAATGTATTGATGTGTACAGCTAAGCAGAAGCAAGTATGGTTTATTCTATTGTACGCACAGCTACGTACATGATAGTTTTATTTTAACAACGTATTTCTTCTATTTGATACCGTAAGACGATTAATCGAATGCATAAGCATAACGTTAGCTAATATATACCTAGGTGAGAGCGTACTTCCAACTGTGCAAAAAACATAATGTGTCGATCGAGCGAGTCATTGTTTGCAATTGCAAAATGAACATAGCTTAAGGGATAGCAGTATAGTTAGATTTACTCGTATAAAGGTAAGACAGAATAGATTTGATCGTGTGCATGTTTGGAAAATGGAAGACATTTGTTGTTTACATAGTTTTGCTGTCTCGTTCGTTTGCCTATATACATTTTGCATAAAAAGCTAATGAGTTTCACAAGACTGTAGAGTCAAACGCAAGAGATGGGGAGGGTTTAGAAATGTTTTCGTTTCATTGTGTTTTATGTTGAATCTTTCCTTTTCTTAATATATTGCTCAACAATCTCTGTTGTTCTCCTCAAGGCCTGTCCCTAAGCCACTTATGGATCTGGCTGTTCTGTGGCTTGGTGTACCCGTAGCAGGGATAGTCCTACGTAGAACGGAGCAGTCCGAAACTGTTAAACCTTTTGTTTTAAAGTTTCGCGAAGTTATTTTGGCAAAAAGTTTCTTCATTTTTGGACGGAACGAAAAATTTCCTTTCCTAAAAGTATCTCTCCTATCATCTTCCTCTATTTAACATAAGGCAATTGTAATGCTACATCTTAAAAATGAACTGAATATTTATTGATAGAATGTCATTGGTTGTTTTAATTAAACCGATACACCTGTACAGTAATGAGTAAGCAAAAAGATATTTCTTTCATCAGAGAGTTGTGGATAGTCGAAGGACTAATACAATACGCAAGCATACAGTTTTGTGCAGCTAACAAATACCATTTTGAGTCCCGCAACACGTTTCGTTTTCACGTGACACATTTATTACGTATAAGAGAGTAATCATTTTTCTAGTACGTCAATCCAAAGGAAGTGTGGCGGTTCAACGAGACGTGCAATGTAAAATTGAATTCAATGATGTTTGAAATATTGATGTAATTCTTTGTGCGAAACAAGTCCTTTGAATTGTATAGTAGTGAATTAGCACCTAAACGATATAACGACCAAACGAATACTACATCATCCATGCAGTAAGGAAATAATGAGTGGTGCAACCAAATGGTTTTTTGTTCTGTAAATTTGTTTCTCTTTTAATAATGAACACAAACAACGGACGGCGAAATACAAAACAAAAAATAACCGTCACTATTGGCATCATTGGCTGCACTAACAATGACGCTACGGAATTACTAGCTAAACGGGAGAGACTAATAATCTTTTTCGATGATAAACATGCAAAGAAAAAAAGTTTTACTATTTTCAACAAAAACAAATGCAATTGACCGAAAGGGGGAGAGCTCACAATAATACCATACTTTACAAGATTTGCTTCACTTACTCCAGACGGTGTCTCTAGTACATCGTGCGGTAAACGAAGTTTTATACAATGAATGCAATTATAGATGTGAATATTTGAATGTAGCGTGAACTTACACATTTAGCTAAATACAGGATCTAAATTAGATTACTGGTGTAATACAGAAAAAAATAAAAATTTTAAGACAGTAAAAAGTGGAAATTAAATATAGTTTTTACTATGCAATTAAAAATGTAATTGCAAGAGAAACTTTTAAGTTGAAAGTGTTTTAACAAGTGATTTTTTTTGACTAACTTTATTGGCTCTTTATGCCTCGATTTGTAAATCTAGTATCGTTTATTTATTTACTGGTCCTTCCGTTTTCCTGCGTATAATATCACCTTTTGTATTCTAAATTAGCAAAACTAGAAGATTCCGTTCTAATTATGGACGATATTGTGCTCAGATTTATGTGTTAACGAACGGCCGGTGACTGCGCAGGTCGTAATGAGAAATATATTTTCTAACAGCGCAGGTTGCGCACCACTGCATTCGGTAGGAACGTGCCGCCATGAGTTTTTGAACAAGTTGCTGTAAATATTTCGGAATATTTTTACAATTTTAATTTATTTGATTACATATTTCCCATCTCTTATACCGGTCTATTTTCATATACTTTTAAATTTTATCTGGCTACATAAAAACTGTACAATCGTACATCTATTATTTGCTTCAACTGGATCGAATCCTACTTGCAGTATTCAATCCGCTGTATGAACGAAAACAAATGTTGTTTTGATGTGCCGAGTGTTTTGAGCGCTGCTAATTTATTTTTATTTCCTTTTGCAGCAGTTCAGTGCGAGCGCCGATACATCCCTAATCTACCTCGAATCCCACCATTACCATGTCGAAACTTTACCATGGTGTCGTAAATGCGGCCGATAAATTTGTGCCCAACGCTTTGCGGCCACTCTGGAACCATGCAGCAGGTAAGTCTGTTTGTTCCCCCTCGACACAACAGTTTATATAACACTCACCCGATTTGTGTTGATTTTTTGGCAATGCTAATTGATGCTACGCTGTACGAATTTATTTACAGGTCCGAAAACAGTTTTCTTCTGGGCACCAGTGTTCAAATGGGTTCGTAGACGAGCCACGCCACACATTGATGGCAGCTAACACAAGCTTGTGCTGTGCTAACGATACGTGTTATTCCACAACTCTCATTTCAGGGTTTGGTCGTTGCCGGATTGAGTGACCTTCGACGTCCTGCGGACCAGCTGTCAATTTCGCAGTCCGCTTCACTGGCAGCAACCGGAATAATTTGGTCGCGGTACTCGTTGGTTATCATTCCCAAAAATTGGGGCCTGTTCTCGGTGAACGTGTTCGTCGCTGGTACGCAAGTGCTGCAACTGTACCGCGCGTGGGATTTTTCGCGCAAAGCACCGAAAACCGCCGCCTAGTAAAGGTTTTACACATTTGCGGACTCTTAACGTGAAACTCGAAGCAGTTTTTTTAAAACGCTGCTTTTTACAAACCTCCTTCTGAAACTGTACAGTGCAGATTTGATGTAAATGATATTAGAATGTGTACAGTATAAATATATGCACAAAAGAAAATTTGGTTAATAGTAAAATATCTGCCAGAAGGGTATCGGTTTTTTTAATGAAAGAACAGTAATTGTAAAAACTAACACCAAAACATGTACAGGTTTCCTGTAACATTTTGTAGTTGAAACATAATGGACATAGGGAATATTTGTTTGAATATTTAGGCTCTCTTTTTTCTATATATTACAGTAAGATGTCACAAATAACAGTTTCTTGATTGCTTAAAACCTGAAGTGTGGTAACAAATGAGTTAACCAGCCAATAAACCAACACCACGGATTATCAGCAAAGCATTAGATCATGATTATAAAATTTAACTCTATTTGGACGGTAAAATATCTTAAATCGTCGCTGAAAAATCAAATTCTTTGAACATCATGCTGTAGAAAGTCTGAAAATATCAATTTTTAAGCAAAACAGAAGGGTCGTCCTAACCGAATAAAAAAAATTCTCTAAAACCGTAATAATCACGAGAAACATAATGATAATTTTATAGACCCTCTGTACAATCCAAACGTTGTATATGTTTTGCCTTTAGAATTATGCGTTATTTTATGTATTAATTATATGTTTCTTTTCAGCAATACGGCCTGGCCGTTACTGCCGAATAAAAATTGTATGTTTCTTTTCATTTGATAATTGCTATATAATCAAATGCTCAAATTTAACTCTTTTAAAATAGAAACCACGAAATAAAGAAGCTTTTCAGTACTGATTATAGAAAATTACCAGCTTTTAATTGCATTGGAAATAGCTTAAGATCAGTTTGAGGATCCGTGTGTGTTCGGGACTAGTTGCTTTTAATTGTAGTTGCTAAACTACGAACTTTTTTTTTCTCCAGGATACGAGTAAGTCAATTATTAGTTCCAAAACCGGAATATCGGTTCACTTACAGTTTTATATAGCGCTGTTGTTTGTTGCTAGTAGCAGTTTAAATATTTAGACCTTAAACCTCATTGATGTAAGTTCTATGCACCAACTATTTCTGCTTCTTAAATATGCTTTGATTTTTTTTTTTAATTACAAATATTTCAAACTAGCATGTAAGAACATTTTGGTAACCACTGATTATATGTATCAAATCCTCATTATGGAACAAATTTCAGTCACATTTTAGCAATATCGGAAAAATATACGGTGCGCTATAGCCAGCAATTTAGATGTTCCTCAGGGTATTCTCTTTGTTTCTTTTGACCTTAGCTAAATAGTTTTCAAATTTTACGTTTTTTGGAAGGCATTTTCGGGCTTAACAATTAATGCAGTCCCTCAGCAAATGTAGTTATCCTGTAGAAGGTTACCAGCGTAGAACCACACGATACGTTAATTTACCTACGACCTCATCATCAAATCTACATCACAATGCAGCACAACTTTTGGTCAGATAAATGTTATGGCTGTTGCTTTTTATCAGTCCACAATTTGTGAAAGCCTGTGATAAATCTTGATTTCCTGTTTTCTGTTTGTATAGGTATACATAGACAACATAGAATATAGATAACATTTTACGAAATTGATTGCATCTTTACTAGCTCATCTAAACAAGTGTTTCTCATAGTCTTCGTCGAGTTCGCAGATAGTGCTTCGTGGGGAGGTTTTAAAAAAATATTCAACTATAATTTTCTCTCCAGAACTCCAGTCTAGATAGAACGGTAAGATGATGTGCTGTTCCAGCGAAATATGTTCAATTTGACATTTTTATTTCTATCGCAGCATAAGAAAGGGAAATTACGCGATCTTTGAGTATAAGACATGCTCTTCCGTATATCCTGACTTTTTTGGGGCGGTCAACAAAGAACACAATGTTTGGATGTCTAACGTTACCTAAAATCTACAATTATTGAGGGCCTTGATCAACAAAAGAGCACTGAAAATATAATTATTGTATTTACAAAATTGCAAAAAAAAAAAAAGATGAAAATACACTGTAAGAAATTAAGATAAAACAGAAACACGGTTTTTGCTAGGTTCATCAAAATGAATTTCAATCGTTAAATCATTTAACAAAAGAAATTGCTATAAGCAAACTTCTATATGTTGGGTATAATATTGAACGATTAACCTTTTTAGTATCTACATTAAGATTTCATGACGTAATTTTACGTTATTTTAAAAGACAAACGTACTGAACAGGTCTCATTGATAATTCTTTTTAAAAGATGCCGACAAACCAATGGCAAGGTAAACATTAGAATATTGTGACATAGATAGATAGTTAGACAGCTCCTGAAGACACTAATGCATTTTTGGTATCTAAAGGACAAATCAATAAAGTGATTAAACTTATAATAACATTTGGACATTACAATAAACGGATCTCTAGCGAGAAATGAACGAGAACGTTAGTCGGAAATTGCACACTGTCTATTAAACATGGATTAATTTAATCATAAAAAATATATTGAGCAATTTTACTTCAATTCTGTCCAGCTCCGCTGTAGGGCAGGTCTAATTCTGAACACAAAATGTCTGCATCTTTTAGTTCCACGTTCAACTCCTTCAAGTTTGGCATCTCGAACAAATAATCCAAGTAACGACTTCGGATCTTGCCGAGACCTCCAGAAAGTAGTGATGATATCATTTAATTGTGCGTTTAATTTTATTCTTAATTAGCACTTACTTACCTGTTTAGGCTCAGAGGTTCGAGAAGATTAATTAACTAAATAAATTTCTTATTGCTAGTAAAATTTTTAACATAACATCTTTTAAGCATAGTTTTGATTATAATATCACACCTTTACCATCTCTGTTCTAGAATATGAAGCATCGTAAATAACATAGATAAAACAAAGCGACACACAAGAAAGAACAAACGAAATTAATAAACACTAGCTAACATTTAAAGTCAAACAATTTACACAGCATCATGAATTGAAAACAGAAAGATTGCTTTGTAAGTGGAGAAAATATTTTAAATTATTAGACATAAAAGCTATATTTTAAGATCATGTGCACATCCCCCATTACTACGCGGTACAGAAATAATATTTTATATTTATAAAAAAAATAAATTAAAGAGGTTTCAAGATGGTGCCCCAAGGAATATACCTTACATCATACTAAATTCTCTACAGATACAGTTTCCTAAACCAAAAATTAACTTGAAACGAACGGCCAATTAGACGCGAGCTGAGCCACTTAACTATGCCTAAATGAACACAATATTTTCAAAGATATCTAAATAATGTGGGAATGTTGCCCCTATCACAAGCTGAGTATAGATCGCATCAATCTGAAGACCTTTGTTAAGATGCTTATATGTGTAGAAACTGCACTAAATTAATGACCCTTGTTCCAGGAGAGAACTCATGTTGTAAAGGAGTTAGACAAATCATGTGTGGTTGTCTCGCCATTTTCTGAGTACTAACAACTCACATAATTTTATAAAAGCGCATAATATTTAAATTTCTTTAAGTTTGATAACTAGGTTCCCCTTTTTATAAACTAGGAAAAATCAGCTTATCCAATTTTTCTTCCATATGAAAAAAAATATTGTTAGAGTTTAGACTAGTTATTGATGATGTTATTCAGGAACGTTGTCAGGTCCACCAGCGGCTGATTGTTTAAGCTTAGAAGCCATTTTTGCGAACATCATCTCAAGCAAAACTTGACAAAGAAATATACTGCGGAACACAAAGCTACGCTTCAGATGGTTAGAGTCGCAGGAATGTTAAATTGTTGAATGAAGTTGCCACAAAGTAAGCAAAAATATTTATAAAAAGTAATAAATTTTAAAGCCGTTGTCAGCACCTTTTTGCTCTACTTAATTTTGGTCTAGTCAAGGGCCTATCTTCGGCCGGAAATCCTAGTTGGACTAAGATCCAGTCCCGATAAATCTAGACCACCTTTAAACAAGATGAACATGTTTTTGTCAGATGCTTCTTCAGCTTTTCCTTTAACCATTATTGTTTTGGGAGGTTTTTTGTTTCGTATCTTTATCCTATCGTAAAACCTATACAAATACTTCTTGTATTGTTGGATTATTAAAACCCCGATTTAACTATAAACTGAGATATTTTCCGGCCAATTAACTAGGCGCGTATTAGGTTACACATTAATCAGTTACGCGAGTAATCATATGATAAAACCAAAAAAAACTTAATAGTTGTGGTTGTAGATCCTATATCGAGCCACATTTGGATAAATTTTGTTTCTATTTATACTCCAATGAACCACTGATAGAAAAAGGCCATTAGCGGGTAGGATAAGCTTACCCAACAACCACCGTTATTCCTGATACAAAAATGCATCTTTTATTGAATTTTGTTTTCTAATCTAAGTAAATTGTTTAAATCATCAGTAAAAGGCCTTTTTGAACGAATATGAGAAGCAATCTATTGAACCTCGTTTTAATCTTCAAGCTGCTCAGAATCCAAGAAATATTATCATCTTAAAGTGCATTTTTCTTAAAGCGTGCCGTATTGTCTGCAAGGCTTCATTAAAAAAAAATCGCATTCTGTATGGTACGCACCTGCGATCTGCGTAACGAGTGCTCAGCTGTACGCAAAATAAATGTAAAACGGCTGATGCTGCTGCCGATGGGCGTGACTACGCGATTCGATGCACCAATCACAACACGAGGATGCTGTATGTTCAAGATGGCTGTCGAATCCTTTCCAGAGAGTGCTACTCGTCCTCTGATATCATCATCGCGCTTGGTTATCTCGTTCAGTACATCTTTAGAAACCGGTCAATGTGGAAGCAAGTGACAAGAGTTGATAGAGTGCTACCGGGCAGAAGAGGAAAAATCACTTAACTCAGATGATTGTGATGCAGCAATAGTGTTGTGATTTAGTACAATCAGACAATTTACTCTGCAGTCAGTACTTTAAGACGTTCATAATAGTGGTTTGTGGCGAAACAAGGGACTGGTTTTCAACGGTTGTCAGCATTGTTAAAGAACTTAGTTGTGATAGCAATATTATGTTGTTCGTTGTTGCAATTTTAATCCAACTCACCTTTGGACAGTAAAACAGAAGTTAATGTGAAAAACGAAAAAAAAAACGGAGAGAAGTAAATCAATTAAACCGCTGTTGTATTTGTTATGCATGCTTTATTCTTGTTTTTCGTTAGTTCAAATATATAAGAAGACTTTTAAAAATATGTTAGATGAACTTAAATAAAGTCTACTAACCATGCTTATACGGTATTTAAATGCCGACAATCAATTTGTTTCCTTAAGCTAGTGAGTCGTATCTGTGTTAGTCAGAAAATGTATGAACAAGTTATTTATAACAGATATTTTTTTGCATTTTCTTATACTTTTCTAATAATCATCCATGCGAACACATCAGGTCTGTAACGCTATGGTAAACATAATTTAGTTGAAAAACTAATTCGGCTTTTTCGATAAAAAGAAGAATTAATGACTTTTTAAGTAAGCAATAATTAAAAAATCAAATTTGGTAAAGAGTTCTATAGTCTTACCATGTGCTTTATTTCTCCAAGAACAACTATGAATTTATTAAACAATTGTATTCATTTAAATACAAGCTTTTTACCACTCAATAAAATTAGTTCTAATTTAGTTACAAACGTTCATAATCACTCTAGTTTTTTTGGAAGAAAGGTAACATAGTTTCTTATAGCAGCTAATGTTTAAAATTAGTTTATAATCACATTACATTTGTGTTGTGATATAAAAATGAATGAATGAAAATGTTTCCAGTTAAAAAAATAAAATAAAAAGGTGTTCAAAATTTATGATTAGCAATTAAAATTGTAAATAATTATTTTAATGTTAAGATAGCGATTTCTAATGTACTGCTTTTATCTAGACGTTATAATATTTTATAGTATTATTTTGTAGGATTAAATTAATATAAAACTAACTTAGCAAGCTTGAATAACTTGTTTGTTTTAATTGACCACTAATTATGTGACTAACAAAACCAACTTCGGTTAAAGGCATCTTGACTGATTTAACTTAAGGGTCTAAGGTTTGTTCTATTCATAGTAGGATCATCAGTTCTACGTATGAGTTGAACAACTTTGGGGACAGTTATCCCTTTTCCCTCTTGCAGAAGCTGAGTTTAGTTAGTTAGTTAGTTTTGTTTGTTTATTGATGTAATATAATCATCATTATAATAAACCTTTTTCTCATTGGTTCCGATCAACTGACCTCTCATGCTCACGCTGAAGCTCAAATAACTTGAAAAACGTTTATTAAGCGTTGTTTCGAAATGTAGAACTACAACGGAGATGTTAAACTTGCAACTGTAATGAGCAGTAGAAATGAGCCATAAAAATAAGTATTTTTTTTCTAATAATTCTAATTCTAATTTTCTAATAAATTAAGTGATATCCTGTAAAAATATTTGAACTACCATAAACATCATGCAGTTTTGCTTGGTTAGAACGTGTTAATCTAGTAAAATAAAATGAACACTAATCAATGAAATTTCCTGCAACACTTACTATACGCAGTATGTATCATTTAACTCTGGCTACTAGATGTTCTGAACTTGAATGAAGCTCAAGCATCCATACAATTATGCAGCAAAATAACATCTTAACAAATAGTTTTTTTTTTCTTAGAATTTGTGGGTCCATAGCAGGAAAGTCAATCCTGCTTGTCTGAGAGGTGACCGCAGACAAAAAAGAGATTCGACCCAACATTGGGCATTATGACAAGCCTA
>KB671570.1:141570-170910 GCA_000349105.1 Anopheles epiroticus | reverse complement strand
TTCGGGAATAAAATCTGCAATACGCCAGCCAGGCCCAAGTGTTCGCCACGTGGTCCGGCACAATACGATACCTACCTTTCCCCTTCTCGCTTTTTGCGCAACGGAAACAAAACAAAGCGACCGCAACAGCAACAACGCTAAAAATCAAATCTCGTCAATGTCCAAACCCTTTCCCTGTTGTTGGAGGAGCAGAAACATGCGCTGGGTGGTCTCACCGGTAGAGCAAGAAGCCCATTTGCCCCACTTCACCCGATGCCTGTCCTTTGGTGCCGTGTGCCGAGTGTGACAGCGGCGTCCAGCGATAATCTGCTGGCTCCGGTTCCGGTGTACAATTTCTCGCTCCAAGGGCTTAGGGCCTACGCTGGGTGGCGGGTAAAGTGCAAGTGTTTGCACTTTTGTGCTTCGCAAGCGCTGGACAATGGAGAACGTATAAAAACAAAACAAAAAAAATGGTGCACATCGCTCAGAAGACAGTGCTGAGAATGTATGCAAAAGTTGTGTTTCCATTCCATTTCCAACTCCAGTGCCGCGTATGTGCAGCAATTCAATCTTTACCGGGGGGACGGGTCTTGCAAACATGGCCGCGTAGTGGGAAGGTATCAATTTTCATCACCCCCTCGTCCCGCAATCACCCAGTCCGCGAAAGTTTGTATGTTCCAGCCCGTAAACGAGCCGCTTGATTCGAATTCTTGGCAACTTGCTGGGCCAGCAGCACCGATAGAGTTATTCCTGCGATGAACTTGACACGCTCAAGCGTACCTCGTCGACAAATTTCTTCGGTCGCAAACATTCCTGGAAGGAAGGGCAATTAAGTTAGAAGTTGCTGAGCCACACAGCGCCTGGCTGGCAGAGACAGCCTGGAAATTGAATTCCAATCAGATGAATGCTCGACATCGGTAGAATCGCTGGTCGGTTGGGCACACATCAATGATTCACTCTTGCTGTGAAATGTGACTTTCCTTATCGCTTTACTATCGCTCTTTGCTAACGTTCCCTCTTCTAGCTGCAGTTGTTACTGCGGTTTTGTATCACGCTTTGCGGCTTACAGACTGTTGCTTGGCATCAATGCCTTCTGTTGGGTTGTTTTTAATTTCCTTTGCAGGAAGTAAACATACTACGCAACTGTTTGATGTTTGAACCGTAGAACCGGTGGACGGTACGACAGCAAAACATCTTTTTCGCTAAATATTTTCTTCCCATTTCCCCTGGCGGAGCAAGAGCAACACGTGTGCATCCCGTATGTGGTGCATACGGTTCCGCGGTTTAAAGGGTTTCATCACGGCCGGAAACGTAACGAGAAGAAATTGAGGTTAAAAACATTCCACTTTTAAAATAGCCACCGTTACACCGTACCGCTGGCCGGCTGGTTACGCGTAGCTGCAAGCTGCATATTAGGCAGGCCAAGCATAAAACATTGAGCATAAAGAGTTTAGGCGATCGGTTGCTATAGAGAGAATGCATTTAATTGCATCTCATATGCATCTCACCGGTGCGTTTCGCCTGCACTGACCAAGCTCGCGCGCGTGTGTGTGCTCGTGAAGAGTTGAAAATAAATGCACAAATTTATTCAACTGTAACAACAAACGCACTCCTCTTCCCCCCACGGGGTGAAAATCTGCACCGCACGTGTGGATGTGTCTAATGTTTCGCTTTTCCATGTGCATCCATGTTTCGCCTTCTTTCGCGTGGTGAGCGCGCCTATTATTACACATTCGCTGCTGCAAAACATCAAACCTTCAAAGGGCACATCAAACGGCACATGAAACATGTTCAAACAAGGAAATGCAGCGTGTTGTGATGTGTCTGGTTATGGTAAGGAAAAGCAGTTTCCCTTGCCCATCCTCGCGTTCCTTCCGGGCGGAAAACTTTGCAAAGGTTTTTCCCCCAAAAAAACAGGAGGAAACCTGTGCAAACATACTACTTCTTTGTGGTGAAGAATGTAAATGTAACGTGTCAAAAGCACTTCTCAAGAGCAGTGTTTCCGCGTGTCGGCTGAGGTTTAATGGTTTCGGTAATATCACACATCCATTCCACCCACCGCGTTTGAAAGCATGTAACAATTATTATAACAAAATTGACCTTATTTCTAATGCACGAAAAAAGGTTTTTCGTTTCGTTGCATGGCCCCTGTTTCTTGAATGTCAATGCGCTGCTGTTGTGAGGGGTTGTGAAGGGGTTTAGAAGAGCAGAGAACTTCAGTACACCGATCCATCCAAGCTGCTTTGCTGGAAAAGGCTTGAGGCGCGCCACGGTCTGGTTGGCTTCTCGTTTTCCGCGTGGATCGTTTGTGTATCGCTGGTCGAGAAGCCCGAGCGAGCGATCGTTAATATAAATTCGTGGGCTCTGCATCACCGCCACGCCTGCCCGGGGCTGGTGCGCAGGGTAGAGGCGTAGGAAAAGGTGCGCTGTGTGTAATACGTACTGGTTGGACGCATCGTTGGGCATCAGCTTTATTTCGCTGCCGTAACAAACCCCTTTCGCACGTTCGGACTTTCAACGGCTCTTTCAAACTGTGGCTCGCTCATCTATGCATGGATGGTAGTGCATGTGGTTCAAACACTATTGTTCCAAACGAAGGAGAAGGCGAAAAATCTTGCGCAAAAATTGCCACGCGCGAAAGCGCGAGTGTAAATGAGAAGAGAGTGTTTTTTTGTTGTTGTTGTGGCGATTGCTGCTTTTTAAGCGCTTAATCCGCTAATGTAAACTGTCCTCTAATGATCGAGTGTGTGCGGAGGGGAGGGGTGGCGGTAAGGTGTCGTGAGGGGCTTGTGTAAGCGGGGCGGACACTCAATCGTCGCGTACGGTGAGGAGCAGCGCTCTCAACTCGTTTGTTACACAATAAAGCTGTTGCTTGTTTTGTGCTACGTGACACCGATGCAATAAACTGTCAAATTTGCTGCGAGAGATGCCAAAAGAAGATCTTCAATTTACTACTATTTCTATATGTTTGCTTTACCTCTAGTGAACCTCCAATTTATGCCGCTCACATGCACACTTGGGAGGATTCTCTTCCACCAGTAGCGCCATTTTCCCTCGGTCGATGGTTTTTTTTTCCATTTTTGAGGTTAGGCGGCAATCCCTACTCTCCCACCTTGGAAACTCGGTGGTAAAGAATTCATCTGGCGCCAATAAATGCTCCAGTTCGACATGCAACACCACACACACACACACGTTGAAATAATGATATAAAGACTGTTCTTTCAAGAAGACAGAAGGGGTTGGCGAGTGAGAGCGAAGATCTTTAGCCCCGTTTTTTTACCTCTACTGTTGTTGCCGTTGCGCTGCTCTTAGTGGGAGGAAGGAAACGAACTGTTTTTGTGTGCTGTGCGCGTGTGTGTGTGTATGCGAGCATCGAGGAGGGGGGAGGGGGGAGGCTGCAAGGTATAGAGCAATCTGGAAGCATGTGGTCTGGTACGCATTTCCCAACCCCTTCTACCGTGCCCCAAGCCGCCGTCCTTCCCGTTGAGCGGGAAATCTCGAGAGATTTGTGCAGAGTGGAGGCGACGAACGTGCGAAATTGTGAACGTGGTTTACTGGACGCGGCGCTTTAGCCTAACGGTTCCATGTTGTGAGATGGACTGGGAAGAGGCCAACATAATCGTAATGTAAGATGGGGCAGGGGTGGAAACGGAATGGATGGTGATTGTGTGTGTGTGTGTTTCAACAATGAGTTGGTGGATAGATGGATGGATGGATGAAAGGGAGAGATGAGGAAAAAATGAGGCAAAAAAAAACGGGTTAGGGGCATGTGTACGTATTCTCTTGCTTTCTTCGTTACTATTTTTTCCTTCCTACATTCTTCGTTACCCTTATTTTTTACCCTGCGCTCCCATCCCCATCCCCTCTGTGCTGCTGTTGAGACCCGTTCGGAGGTGGGGGGTACTTGCCAATGTTTGGTCCAGTGTGTTTGATGCTTACGGCCATGAGAAAAGGTGGATTTTCGACGGCGGTTTGCTGTGGTTTCCATGAGAAACGCTGCTGGCGCACGTGAAGCTGAGCATAAACAAGACGCACACGCAGTCGTCGTCCCCACGTCCCTTTTTGGGCAATTTTCTGTGTGCTTGTATGTGTGTGTGTATGTGTGTATTTGCGTGAAAAGTTAAAAATCCCACCCGTAAATGATGGATGGGTGGAATGTGTGGGGATCTTTTAATCCAAACACGCGCAGCAGGGACAGCCGGGATGGTGCAACCGAGCCGCAACTCGGTTGCTGCGTTTTGCCGTCTCGTTTCGGTGCATTATGAGACGCGTTCCGCACCTCATTTTCACAAAATTACAGGCAAAATTTAATTAACGAATGCCGAAACCACCGCCAACATCACGCGCCCTTTTGCGGGGCAAACAATAGCAGACAGTGCGCTTAATCAGTTTGTCGCCATCATACGATGAGAAGTGGTAGGGCAGGGGTGGCGAAGCTATTACAATCCACGCTTCCAGCCGTGGATCGGAAGCGAGAAAGGTACAATAAGTTGTCAAATTTTCTTCTCAATCTAGAACAATACCATGATGGAGAAACGAGAGAGTAGAAAGAGAGGGGAGGGGTGAAGCACCAACAGGTACTCAATCCTGTTGCAGTACGCCATCGGGCAGTAGAAGTGTCTGTGAAACCGTTTAGTTGGGTGAAAATTAATTTTTACCCCAACACCTCCCCCCCCCACACACACACACACACACACCTGCTTTCCCAGCCAGCTAGCTCGTCACCGGCCTGGCCCGGGATGAAAATATTCATAAAAGTTGGATCGCTCGCATCGCACCCGGCAAGCAGGGAACGGGGCGCTGTGAGAGGCCATTAAAATTTACTAGACTTGAAAGCGCACTTGTCTCGTTTTTTTTCTCTTGCTTCTTCTTCCGCTTTTTGATTTTGATCCATTATTTCGCTGGTTCGCTTTCCCATCCCGCGGCCGGGAATTTGGGCTAGATTTTCCCAGCATCCAGGGCAAGGGAGGCGAACGGGTGGGGAGAGCCGATTGATGGGAGAGGGGGGTGGGTGGGTTGTGGTGATGGACGGAAAGTAACTATTTTCTCTTTTTGGCACCTATTACTCGTCAGCCAGCCGGTGTGCTCTTGTGCTGAATAGCTTTTGCGCTTTTGCCGATTTTCGTCAAACTGCATGAAACACACGGCGCGGGCACCGGTGTGGGTGTGTAGTCCAGGGGTGGCCGCAGCGCATTGCATACGTGAGTAGTGGGTTGATTTCGTAACAAGATTGTCACTTTTCATGTTGACAGTGTTTTGTTTTCGTTTTACGTGGCTCATAGTAGGGGATGTATGAAGTTTAGAGGTGAGAAAACACTAGTGGTCGAAAAACATTGCTTCAACATCTGTTCAACAGGTAAAACAGGGCTCTTATAAAAGGAATATTTTCCCAAGTATTTGTGTTATTCTATTATTACTATAATTGATTCAATATATATAACAAAATTAACATTTCAGGTTTAACAGATAGCAATAAAAGCAAATGAAGCAGAAGGAAATGGAATAGAATAAAAGTTCGACGTTTTACACATACCTAATCTTTTAAAATTTCAGTTTTGAAAAAGTTTTGAATGTAAGTAATAATTTTTTGTACAGAAACGTTAATCGATTTTAACGATTTAGTCATACGGACTGGTCATTTTATCACAAAAGTGGCAATCAGAAATATTTCACTTTGATTCTCTCTCATTCAGGTTTTAAAATGCAAGGGACATCGTTCAAAGTTGACCATGTTGAGCATTTTTCTGTTGCATGAGATTTATGTGTTGTAGTATCTGGCATTAACACTGCAAGAATCAAGTGTTTAAGTCTTTTTTGTTAAAGCTGATGTTTATTTTGTAAACGAGATTTTTTTTATAAATAATGTTTTTGGAGAAGATTAAAAACTTATACTCTGGGCAAAGATCCTAAGTATTAAAGAATAAAACTTATTGAAAGATAATCGTTACCATTCAAAATGATCGGTCTGATAATTTTGGTTTAAAACTAATTTTAATTGAAATGCATGTTTACTACAGGTTTGACAACTCTGCCCTCGACAAATCACTGTTGATGGTGGTGCATTCTCTAAAAAAAGAAAAAAAAGGCGAGAAAGAACCTTCCGTCCCGGGATAGTGTCGGAAACAATGTATTACATTGTCAACCATGCGCGCGCGTGTGTGTGTGAGCAAAAAGAGGTATCAAGTTGCATCATTAGCATGTATGCTGCAATGGTGGCTCTTTTCTTCCGTCTATGTCGCTGGAAAGTAGCTATTCCGGAATCTTGCCCGCCTCGTGTGTCCCATATTGCTTTCCCGGAAACTCGTGGCCCAAGACCACCGACACTAATGGTGAGCGAATTAAGTGAGCTTAAAATCTCTGCTGCCTCACGGTACGGCGGTCGGACGTGGAGGCGTTTGTTGGCCTTTCCCTTCCTGCACAGCCGGCCATCGCTTAAATGGGGTACGATTAGTGGTCTGAGGAGAAATGCTAATCCTCTAATTTCAACGCTTTTTTCCGGTAGAAGCTAGCCGCTTCTTGCCGTCTGTCTATCGGTTGGTTACTGTCGTTGCTGTCAACTGATTCGATGTTGGTTTTGTTTTTTTTTTCGTCCACAGTCTATCTTGGCAGGAAACAGAATGAATTATTCGCGCTCACGTCTCTGGCTGGTGTGACTTATTTACGGTGTTGGTCTTTCGTCCAATTCGGGCAGCGTTACTCTTTCGCTTCTGAGTCGGAATCAAACGCTTGAGAGTTGCAAGACCCAAATAAAATCTCTTTTAAATTGATCGGAAAAAAGAAAACACAAAGTTGACTAGGAGCTCCACAGAAGAACTACAGCTCCGAAATAGCGCAACAGTGGGCATGTTGTCCAGTGTTGTGGTAATAGTTAAAGTAGCGTACTAACCTCAGGAAAGAAAAAGGTGTTTGGCTCTGCCGGGCGTGGTACGTTTTACACCGGCAAACTCTAACGGCTGACAACTTCCGGAACAGTTCCAAAACCTTTCGTAAAGCACCGCCGAAAGGTTTTGTGCGACTGCTATTAGAGTGCGTGTGGGCGCTATGACCACGCTCCCCCCCAGAAGTAGGGAGAGGTTGTTAGTAGTGGCGGTGGTGGTCCGTTCCGGCCGAGCGCACACTTCAACAGCGTGTGCTTTCGCTACGGAATCAACCGATTTGCCGGACTAGCCATCCGGAACCCGGGCGACAGCACACAAGGGCGTACAGCGTGCCCCGGAATCAATTTACAAACATCCGGACATGGGCACTAATATTGGGACGGCCGGATGCAGGAACCGGCCCCGGCGCGAAACAGGAAGGTGTAGCAGGGTAGTAGCCCGGGGTCGCAAAAACCTTTCCCGCCCGCGAACACAATAGTTCTCCTTTCGATCGGTTCCGGCGCAACACCAGCACGCTGACGGTGGTTGTGGTTTGGCTGTGCAGGAAGGTAAATCATTGTCCGGAAAGACTGTGCGGTCGTGCCTTGTGCCGGTTCTGATGCGGAGGATACAAAGCCGATCCTGATGCCGGCAATCAGCACCACAACAGCCACCGCTTGGGACTCGGAACTCCTGCCGCTGTTCTTCAGTGTCTGTTTCATTGCACTGTTCGCTACAATGGCTGTGCTCGATGAACACAATAGTGCATGCCGGCTCGAAGGACCAAATATGTTGGACGAAGACGATTCTGCGTGGCTGGGCGGTTTTGCACCTGTTGAAACGTACGCAAAGGTCTTTGGCGGGTCGTGTCAGGCACAGCGTAGCATGCACCTTTGAAACCCCGTGCCGGCAGGAAGCACCAGCGTTACAGAGTTTCGGAAAGATTATGCATCGGACATTGCTGTTTGGCGCGCGGGATTAGCATGTATTGGCTGTGGAATTACGGGGGTTTATAGGATTGTTTTACCAAGCAACTTTTGTAGCATTCTGCAAGAGCAGTAATAAGTCATCCTAGATCTCTTTCTCTCTCTCTATGTCTCTCTCTCTCTCTCTCTCTCTCTCTCTATCTCTGTCTTGAATTCATTGCTTTATGCATCATAGACTAATGACCTATAGGAAAGTACGGGAGGGGGTCTGTGTTTTCGGCATGTCCTTGTTATTTCATCTTCAGTTCAAGAGCAAGCCGTTCACCGTTCACCGTTCATTCGACGAGAGCGTGGAAGAATGCACGCAACGCTTAACATTTTTCGCCTTCGGTCGTAATCCGTTGGCGTTGTGTTACGAACTTCTCTTTCCCCAACACCCCCACCTTAATTCATTCGCCCTTCCCCTCCCCGTCCGTCCTCTGTTTGGCACTCTGGTACTGTGGTTGCACTTTTATGCTGCATTCCTTCGGTCAGCGGTTTTTCGGTTCCACCGGGCGGCGGGCGAGCTGGTGGAAGCGGAGTGGTGCCTCTGACTCACTCATTCACGATTGCAGTACCGCGTTGCAGCGGGCTCGGATGATGCTTGGCCAAGCAGAAGTTTTATGTGCTTTTCGCCCTTCCTCTCCCGCCCTTCATCCTCCGAAATGGGTAGGTTTGTGTAATTTCTTTGCCAGCTTCTCGTCAGTTTTCTCGTCACCGCTAAACCGAACCAGAAACTCCCAGATCTCGACGCCCTCCTAAAGGGGACAAGGGATGCACGTCGTCCGCAGCAGCAGGGCAAAGGCTCCGGCTTTTGTACATCGTGTACAAAAACAAAAAAAGGGGGGGGGGAGAGATGAGAAGAGGCAAGAAGAATCACAAAACAACGGCGTAAGTACACGCAAGAAAGAAGGGAAAGAGGGCTTTAAGGTTAAGTACCTCTAAAGAGTGCACCGCCGTCTGCTGCCCTCTCTCTCGCGGTTCTGTCTCATTCGCGGTGTTGCGGTGAATCGAAGGCATTGTGCGGACATTCCAGTGTTTTCAGCGTACACATACACACAAACGCACACATCCACCGAAGCCACATTTTTCTCGTGCAGTTTCAAGGGTTGGAATGTGCCGCAGCAGAAGCTCACTGCGACCGCGGTACCTCTTCGGGCAGAATTATCATGGCGGAACCACACAAGATGGCGTTAGAAGGAGCGGTTTGGCAAAAGATGTTGATTGTGTTGTTGTGTTTTTATATCTTGGTATGTTTGGATCTCGATCCGACCGATCATTTGCGGGGCAGTGAGTGCGAGCGTGCGCGAGAGTCGAATGACCTATGACCACAGGTGCCAAGCCAGGTGTGTTTGCGTGTGCGCCGCGCTAATTAGAACTTGTTTTGCCGGTCGAGTGCGCCCCCGTCTAACTTTTATCTCGCGTATGTCTGCTGAGATGATTGCTTGTTATCTCTTGCCCTGTATTCCATTCGATCTCTCTTTCTCTTGCAAAAAAGCCATCGCGAAACACAGAAGGGAAGAACAAACCGGGCATCTAACGCTTCTGGGCACCAGGAAGGTTAAAACAGTGCCGGGAGGCGACGACGATGCCGATTTCTCTCTCTCTCTTTCTGTGGCCTTCTGACACTGGGGCTCATCAGCGGCAGGAAAACAGCTTTTAGGCTTGTGTGGCCCGAGAGGAAAACAGATGAACAAAAAAATGGGAAGAAGGCAACTTCCCGAACAGCATCCAACGGGGACCGTCACCTGGCGGCCAGGTGGAGCAGATGTTCTGCAGATGGGGTTCTGTAGATCGGAAGCGTTTTAAAACGTGTAACGGAGCAAAAATGTGTAAAAAAGACATTCTTGCTGCTTGTGTGTGTCCTTCTTTGATGTCTGTGGAGGGCCTCAGCGACCAGCTGACGCTGCTTAGTTAAAAAATAGAGAGGTGTTTGTAAAAAAGTGCGAACAAAAACGTTAACTTACCTTTCGTGTTTTGGTGTTGTTTTTGTTGTTGTGTGTGCTTGCGTTTATCGATTTCCGGCCGTGAAGATCACTGTTTAGCTCTTTGCTGCGTTCAATCCGATGTTGGTTGGTTGAAGATCGGCTCTGCGCACTGTCGTTTTAGTGCACTTTTTTTAGCCAGACACACACTCGCACACCCGGTACGCTTAATAAGTGTTATTTTAATGCTGTTCACTGCTCGTTCGATGCGTGTGTTCGAACGCGTCCTGTCTTATTCACTGCCAGCACACAGAGTTGCCACTTCGTTCTAGCGACGGTTTCGCTGCGTTTACGTGCTGGAGCCCGACCTCGAGCGGACGGCTAGTGCGGTCGAAGGCGATGGAAATTGAGCTGTCAATGGCACCGGCTTCCCGTAGAACAAGGGAAAGAAGACGCAGCTTGAAACGCGCGGGGGTGACTTTTTTCAATTTTCGGCACGCCGTGCCTTACCTTACCACCTGAATGCCGGTACGAAGGCCACGATTTTGCGAACCGAAGGGCCGGATGGGTTTTGTGGTTAACTTGTGCGTTTTTTTTTCGTTGCTGTTGCGTGTCACTTTTAATTTTACTTGCTGATGGGGCCTGCTTTTTGGGCGTTTGTTTTCAACTATGTGCTGGTTTTCACTGCTTTTTTTACTTTCGTTCACACAACACCACAACGCTGCCTGCTGGACAGCCTATAGGCCGCGTAATCGACCCAACGAATCTGTTCTTTTTTTTTGTTTTTGACTTGGTTTCTCGGGCTTGTTTGGGTGAACACTCTGGCCTTTTGCGTGCGTTGACTCGAGGGTGGAGGAAGTTTGATTGGTGATCGATTGGTGGGTACAATTTGACACGGAAGGAATCGCGCCACAGGGCCCTGATATCTATTGGCAACGGCAGCGGGCAACACAAACACACCAAACACAGTGGAGCGCGGCTGGCACGGGAAGAGGATGTTTGTTTGTACTCGCTCGCCGGTCACGCACACACCGCGGGGTTTGTTTTTCCTTCCTGGGCGTAAAGGACACCCGGGGAAAATCGGCCACACACGCGGTACAGGATACACGTTGAACACGGTTCGCTGAATTGTAAGCAATTAGAATTCACAACTCGCCGACAGAGAAAGAATTTACAAAAAAATCACTTTTTCGTTCACCGGTAGAAAAAAAAACACACACGCACCTCTTGCCTGATGGATAAAACTGTTGTTCTGGTTTTCTTTTAACCTTTGCCGGAGGAAAATGTTTTTCACTAATCACAAGCACACGGGCTCCTCTTTCAAAACCGTGGAGTTACAAACAAAGTGAGCAACAGATTGGTACCAGAAGGGCACGGAACTGCAGACAGGCAAAGGTAAAACCCAACCGACACAACGAACGTCTACCGAAAGAATGACGCTCACAACGACGCAAGAGCACCACAGTGGTAAAGCGTCTGCAAGAGTTTACCGGCACTGGAAGTGTGGCGTTCGGCACTCACGAGAGTGCTGCGTGAGTGCAGACTGGAAAGCGCGATCGTGGCCGATACACAGTGCGTGCCTATTTTTTATGACGAGTTTGTATTCGTATGTGTGTTTTTTATATTTGTATGTGATATTTTTCCGCAAAATGGCTAAATTTTTCGACGTAAATATCATGATTGGAAATGCTTTTTGGAAAATGTCTGTCTAAGCCCTCATAACAGGACAGTTTGTGCTGCAGATGGGGAGATGTTCCACTTAGGATTTGAAAAGCGTTGTTCTTTGTAAAAGGTTTACGTCATTGACCACTGGAAAACTCTTACATATATTATTATTAATTTTTATTCCGTTAGAACGACCAGGCCGTAGTGTTTAGTATTATTAAATAATACCAATCGATAATTATGTAGCTGTAATCTGGCTTTTAAAAAAACAATAATTATTAATCCAAACAAGGCGACATCCGTAACATCGAGATCTTTCCGGCGTTCAGCTGATACCAAAGGATGTGAGCTGTGGTACTCTGTCCCAGTTCTGCTAAATGGAGAATTGTAGAGGGAGTATAAAGAGAAGAATATAAACATGTATGCAGTGGCCGATCCAGCCATGAAGCGATCTAGAATCTAAATCATGAATCATGAATTGAATTTCAATCGGTGGGGGTGGGAGGGATGGTAACTGGAGTAATGGCATTGGACTTGTGTAAACAAAATTTAGGGATAGTTTCTCGCACGGGGTTCCAGGCGCCGGCATAATTTGATCCGCCAATATGTGTCTGAGCTCGGGGCCCCCCTTCAAACTGGTGGAGTGGTTTTTGGCTCCATATGATTTTTTTTAGACATATCTAGTTTCGTCTTTCAATCTCTATAAAGCAGCTTGTTTCTGTTCTCGCACGTTTTTCGCACCACAAAACATAAATTTTTCGTTTACATAATTACTTTTCGTTCAAAAAATCAAGGATGATAAAGGCCACATGCGAAAGTGCTATATTATCGAATTCGTAAATTGGAAAACTGTGCCGGGTTTTAAGCAGTAAGTTTTAGCTTGGAGTTAAAATAAGTTTTTTTAAGATTCATGATTCAAATAAGATTTTTTTTCTTGAAAAATTTTTTTTTTCACTTTTAGCTTTACAAAGCTTTTCTTTTAGCTTTGTTACTGTTTTTTTTTTATTTTTTTTTTATACGGCTCTTTTTCTTTTCGTTTGGCACAACAACACAACAAGCCAAGTCCTGGCCAATCAACGAATGGGCTTTGGTATGCCCATAAAAGGAGAGAAACGGGATGTGATTTTTCAAATGACATCAACAGTCATACCACACCAGCTACAGAAGAAAAAAAAAAGTTATTAAGGAATATTGGATCCCCATACGTCGGCGCTAAGTCAGTCCGCGAGAGTTAATTAAAAATTGGTTCTTTCTCGAAGTCTCCTCGCAATGAACGTCCCGACCATAAATCGCTCAACCATTTCTTTTGTGCGTTGAAGAAACAGTCATCATGCAATGCCCTCGTAAACATCAAATCCCTTTACAAGGCCACCAGAGGTCCAGACGGCGACGGCTGTAAAACGTCGTCTGCAGGCCGCCCCGAGGAAGAGAAAACGATCTCAAATGTGCGAATATCATGATTCATATGCAGAACAATATGCAAGAGGGTGCGTCAAGGCTCCACACTTCCTTCAGACACATAAAAATTGCAAGCAGTATCAACTTACCGCACGCTTGCCCGTCGCGACGCTCTGCGAGTGCCGTGAGTCATCATTGAGTGACCGCGCTGGAAGAAAGATGAGCGTGTGAAGAACTTCCAGCACTTCCAGTGGGCATGGAAAAGCGCAACCGGTCGGTAACTCAATGCGTGAGACGTGTTTTCTCTTCCTCCTGCCTCCTTCTCTTTTCCTTACTCTACGTGTAAAAGTCTCATTTCAATCTGGCGACTGGAAAGCCATAACAAATGCAACGGCTTCCTCTTCTTGCTGCCTTCGGTAGTGCTAATGGTTCAAGAATGTTAAGACCCCTCGGTACACCCCGGGATCGGTTGATCGGTACCGTGGAAGGGAGTAAAGGATGCGGTATAGCAGGCAGCAAGAAATTATTTTTAAATCCATGCCAAGCTAGCCTTTTTTTCTTGCTGCTGCTGCTGCTGTTGCTGCGGCGGATGAAGATTCTCGTCGGAAGAGAGATTATGCGCTACATCTGGCGTGATTTGCAAGAACACATGTTTTTTTCCGGTGCTTTCACTATTAGCATGTGAAAGTTTCGAGTGCATCTCAAGTACTTTTACCCGGCCTGTCCGCTCGGTAACTTTACGTCATGTTGGGATGCACTGTTTGCGAGAGGAAATTGATTCTTCGCTCTGTCTGAATTATGCTCGGTTGCGAGTGAAGAAATAATTTTCTGAAGAATAGAACGCCCTCGGCGTAGAGAACCTCTTATACGCGTAGATACATTTTTAAGAACATTTCTTGTTTTTTTTTGAAGCTATTGCATTAGTGCATTAAATTTCTAGAGGTCGGTTACATTTCGTATCGAATTGGAAACCTTCTCTAGGCAGTATGTCAGACCCGACGGAGGAAAAATGTTCGGTGAACCAACCGGATGCGGTTTCATATTCCTAGCAATGTCGCGCCCCGGTGAGGTGTGAACAGCTTTTTTCTTTCTATCGGGACGCGCTCTCCCTGCGTTTGAAATGCCACCCAAGACGTCTGTGACCCAGACGTCCAGTAGAATCGGAATTGGGCTGAAGAATAGAACAAAAAAGAAACAAGCCCTCCGAGCAAACCACTCTCCCCGGTTTTTTCGGGGCTCCGGCTGTGTAATAATGACGATTAAGACACATTCGCTGTAATTACTGGCCAGGGAGTAGAGGCAGTCGCTTCAGCGCCCCCTTAAGGCGAAGTGGCGGCGCTTTAACAAGCGTGTCCTGCTGGGTAAGCTCTGGGCCTCCCTTGGTCTTCGTTCTGTGTTGGCTTTACAACTTCATCATCGCCATCATCGTCGTCGCCGTTGTAGCACATTGGTTCGTAAGGTCCTTTGCGCCGCCTCCAAAGGTAGAGGTTTTGGGATGTTGAAGGAGGAAGCACGGGGTAAAAAAAATATAGAAGGTAAGAAGGAAAGTAAACAGAGAAATAATAATGATAATAAAATCATTCACCTCAGCACTGCTGGTACACACATGCACACAGTCATCGCAGGGATTAAGACCCTCCGGGGGATGTCGGGTGAGGGCATGTAAAGGGCAAGGAAAAGTTTCTCTGTGTATCCTGTGGCTTCGGTTTGCATCATTCTCACGGCTCTATGGGATAGGATTCGGGAGGACGCTAAAACTATGAACAGAATTTTTGCAGGGTTCGTCAATTTGCTTATTTGCTTAAAAACGATTGATATTTGCTTAAAAACGGTCCCATAGCACAGTGAATGATTGCTATGACCATTCCTGTGAGCTAGAAAGTAACTCGGGAGAGGTTAAATTTTACAAAAGGTCTGGGATGAGAGCGACTATAAAAAAATCTTAACGAATGAAAACACTATTTCGACTGTCTTTACATTAAAATTGGTTGCACAATCAGTAAACCGATTTTTTTTCCAGGAAAAAATAATTTCAATAAAACGCAGGTTTAATTGTTTTTAAATCACTTGTGTTGTTGTGCATGCTTTCCGCATCTGTTTCTGGACCGCCGTAAGCGAACCCTGCCCAATGCCGTGCTCTAAGGTGTTGATGGTAAAACGGAAAAATTATTACGAGGATCACGAGGAAGGTGAACAGTGTGGAGGGGAAAAACCGATGCAGGTACAAATAACAGGAAAACAAAAGGCGAATGAGTGCAGGAGCCCTCGTCGCAGCCATGTGGAATGGAGCGCGGCGTATTTTAGATTTCAAATCCTTCCTCCAGGACGCCCTGTTTCTCAAGCGCTGAACAGGTAGAGAGCTGCAGCTGCCCTCGTCTGTAGACGGTGTGTTTATGGAAAACATGCACTCACTCACACACGCGCGCGCGCGCACAGGGCTTAGTCGATGTCTGTGGTGTTGTGCAATGGAAAACTTTTGTCGAAAACTGTGTCGCAACCCCCTTACCCTAAGCAAAGAAATGACTTTAAATTGAATGAGCCGGGCGGAATCAAGAGCACTCTTCGCGACTCTTGGCTGTGGCTTGTATGGGTTTTTAGGAGTAATTATGCAGCGGGCCGCAGCACCTCAACGGACACTTACCCGTTCCGACCTCCATCTATCTCTCTTTCACGAGCATTCTGATGCCAATGTGTCACCAACGCCATTTAGGCAGCGAAAGAACCTGTGCCCCGCTCTTGTCTCTCGACTGTTTTGTCTTCGTGTACAACGGCGAAAAAAGGGGGTTTTGGGGTGATTTGCAGCGATGCATTAAGATAGAGCGTCAAGCCGTAGAGGAGAGCGCTGCCGGGAAGGAAAAAAACACAATCGCAAACGCTCGCAGAGCAGCGTCATCATCACCGTAATCAACCATTCATCATTTTCATCTTCGTCTGGCTCGCAGTTTGGCGGGCGGAAGGGTGTTAATAATGCAAAACCGTAACTTTTCCACAAAATGAAATGAAAATCTCGGGCGGGGAGGTGAACGGGGTGTTGAAGGTGCGACCGCAGTCGGTTGATTGCATAATGGTTTCTGCTTATTAGGGCAGTTGGGTTTTTAGCAAATATTTTTTTTTGGCAAACGTGGTTCGTGAGTTTTGTTGTAAAGGGCACAGTAAGATATTTATTCGTGTGCATTTTGTTTGTGCTTCGTGTTTTACTTTTAGATATTTACGAAATATAACGATATTCCAATAAAGCAGGCATGTGATACTCCAAAAAGAGCGTCTGAACGAATGCGATCCGTACAGTAAGAACTTTGTTTTTCGTTAGTAACGGTGAGGTCGTATTGCTTAACAGTAATAATTTGTTGCTAAAGAACTCAATAGTTCATTTTAAACCTCACAACAGGTAAATAATTCTACAGCGGAAACATAATTACAACTCGCCTGAAGAATTTGTTTGCAAAACAAGATTTTTGAAACTTCCCATCACCAAAACACTCCCTGAAGCGATTATTAAAAAAGCAAACATTTTCATCTCAAGTGTTCGATCCTTGCTTAACCCTCCAGAAAGGAATTAGAGAGCATCTGCTCTAGAGCTGCTCTGTGAAACTCGGCTGCATCGATTGTTGGTGCCGCCCTTGATGTCTTCATATCGGAATCTACCTGCGGTATAACGACGATCGGCTCACGAGCCTTATGGTTGTCTCTCCTGCATCCCGTCAGGTGAAAGAAAACGTGGACCGACCAGCCGGTTCTTGATCGCGAAAGGCACCGGCAAAGCTGCCGACGGGCGAATGCGATGATGAAGCGTTCTTCGCCTCGGGCCGGGAGGTCCCTTTTCGGCGCGCTTGTCAGAGAAGAGGACGTGAAAATAGGCGTACCAACATGGTTGTGCATCATTTTCACCTGTTTGCTTGTTGTCCTTTCTTTTTGCAATTTTACAGCATACATACTGGTCCCTCTAGTTCGTTGGAATGGGCTCCCGTACCAAGAACCAATTTAAATTCTTTCCTAATACACACACACTGAGGGTGGAGAAAAAATGCTAGGACTTTTCTAAATTGAAAAAAAAAACGGTCCCTTTTACTCCAGTAACAGTGAGCACTTTCGTAACTTTTGCGTCGCTGCCAAATTACGCTCGAGGGAAATAAACAGGATAGTAAATCCCCGAACGCACCCGATAACGCGTGCCAAATCCTGCGGATGCCCACTTCATGCTTTGCCCGTCACTTGCACTACCCAGGATTGTCCCCGGGGTGTATAAATAAAACTATTAAAGATGGAAGCAAACCACCCGCTGCTGCTACTCCCGGGTGCTGGTTTCCCCTCTTTTTTTTGATGAAGATACAAAAGCAAACGAGGGGGGGAAAACCTCACCGACCCAGCGAGACAGAAGCAATCTTGATGCAAACGAAAGGGCTTGCATTGTTTTACGGCGTTGCCTGTATGGCCCTGTTCTACCGCTTTTGTGCCGAGGAGGTTGAGCGCTGCAGACGGGAAAATCTTGCAAAGTGCGGAGGGAGTTGAAGAAAGACGCTGCCCGGTTCGCTGTAGAGGATGCACGTGCGCTTTTCCATCGCTCCGAAGGGCGAGAGGGTTGCTGCCGTCGGAAAGCTCGCGGGAAAAGTGTTCTGGCTGAGGGCAAGGGAAGCGCTAATGGGAGAGGGATTATTACTGTCGATGAGGTTAGCGACGGGGGGAGGAAACCAATTAGGGGCGGTTCGAGTGCGTGCTCGAAGTTCGATGACGAAAAATACAAGTCCCTTGAGGAGGGGGACATGGGGGAGGCAAAGGGAAGGAGGGGGATAAGATATCTGCCAACGTTTCTTTCTGTCAGTGCTCGTTTACACGGTGTCGTACGTCTTCTCCGTTCCAATTATGAGCTGTTTGCCGTTCTTTGTGCTTTGCGTTTCCTTTTTTGTATTTTTTTTATTACCCTTTCACCAACGTGTAAGTTTCAACTGAGCTGCCATTATGAGAAGCTGTCAAAACGGATGGACGCTACCCGTCTAGCCGTCAAAGTGGCGCCCTTTATCTTGTTTATCGGCAATAGCCGGTAATAGAAAGTTAAACATAAAAGCACTGACAGCAAATCGCTGTTTGTAGAGTAACGGGTTGCATGTAGTCACGTCCTCATCTTGTTGTTGTGTTTGCATTTTCTTCCTCCTTACCTTCTTCTTCTTGTCTACACTCGAGTACTCTAGACATCCGGAAGCGCATCATACCGAAAAAAGAGGGAGGAAAACTCTCTGCCACCACACCGCATCGAGACATTTGAAGATGCAGCACATGTCCCTGCCAATGTTTCTGTGCGTCCTCGTTCTTGTATTTCGCTTCCTTATTTTTTAAATGAGACAAATGCGCACACGTGTGCGTGTGTGGCGTGCGCCTGGAAAATTTCACTAAAAGGCTCCTAATTGGAACCGAAGCATTAGAACACGTGGACTAGCGAACGGGAGTGTTTTTCCACAAAAAGCAGACATCGTTGCCGGGGAGGAAGCTAGGCTAGAGAAACCTAGCAGATACCCTTTGCCCGCGAGTTATCCGCCCAGCCAGATGCCTCCAGGGAGTTGGTTCGGTTTATGTTGCTGTTGTTTCTCATCTTTTTAAGCCATCGCTCCGCTGAGGGAAACGTCTTCGGACAAGGAAGTGAGACGCAAGAGATCATTCTACAATCGTTCCGCTTGTCAGGGTTTTTTCTTTCAGTTGGCCTTGCCTTGGTTGAGCATTCGCACATCCGCTTATGTTTTTACGACGTCTCGCGATGCCCGAAACCCACGCAAGCGGTCGTTGATTATAGTCGATGCATATTTGCTGTCGTAAAAATGTAAAATGCGCTCAAAGCATTGTCCATATGTTCAGAGCAAGTCTTGCCTCTCTGTGCTGTATTGTCCCGGACACGTAAGGCTACCCCTTCAGAGGCATCTCCAGCACGAGTGCTGCAAAACCGGTCCAGCTCCACACACGGAGCTACGGGGGAACCGATAACTCCTGGAACCAATAAACCAGTGAATTACTTTCCTATTCGGACGCTGCCAGTATGTGCACGATCATAAATGACAAGCGGCACTACCCGGGTCCAATGTGTTCGGATATGCTTCTCCAATCGCCAATATGGATGGATGCTGGTCAGCATCATGCGAATGAATACACAAATCAAATAAAGAGTCTTTTAGTGCGCGCACTCCCAAGAGCGTTCGGGTCCTGGACGCTGGCGATGTCCGTCGAGGACGTGCTGAAATGAAGAGAAAAAAAAACCCAAAGAATAAAATCGAAGTGAAACTCCCGGTACCCGGCAGTGGGAAGAGATCCCGTTCCGTGCTGTGCACACACACACACACACACATACACATACCCACTCACACAGACTCACGGACATTCCTCGTAAACGTTGTGCTACCGATCCGATGGAAAATCCCAATGTTATCTGCTTCATTTGGGTTTCGGCACGATTCTCGATTTTATGTGCTCCGTTCCCGGGGCATTCTTTCCCGCTCCGATGCCCTAGCTACCCTTCCCTTGCGAGAAATGAATGCCTGCAGCACGGTTGCATCTTGACATTCTTTGCATACATTATCGGCGCTTTGCTTTCTGCCCTTTCTCCTCCTTCCCACACACACACACACACACCCAAAGGTTCCACGCGGTTTCGCGTGAAACGTGACTCATCTTTCCCCGTGCCGGCAGGATGCGCACGGATCTCCATAGAAGCAGGAGCGTTCGCCCAAGGTTGGAAGGCGAAATTTATGGCCACTTCCATGGTCGCCTTTTTTCGCCTGATTTATCATCTAGCCCTAGCGGTACCTACGATGGGGAAAATGCAACCAGAAAACGTTGTGGGCTGCGTGTGTTTTGGGACAGCGGGGACGCTTACTTACACATTTCTTGAGAAAGCTGCCAGTTCCGTGCAGTTTATTTTTGATGTGATAAAAGAAAGTTACATTCTGAACTGCTGACTACGCTCGCCGTTCGAAATCAATCAAAAGGCTCAACGACCCGTGGAAGAATCAAATTCGCGAATAGTTCTGCACCAACACGGTTGTAGAATTCGTGCCCATAGCTTAAAGGAAGCACCTGCTTCACTGTGGTCGCCATCAGATCCATGCGCGGACATGGATGGTTGCATCAAATCTTTTGCCGATAATACAGTAAATTATCTCTAGATTTTTTGTTTTCATTATGTTTCATGTTTTTTTTAAGAGAAATCAAACATTGTAGGTCTCATAAAAAAATGTAACATTATCATTTGTCCAAAAGTGCGCCTGTGGTTCACAGTACGCTTCGAGCTTGGCGTATTCTTTTCTAGCCCTAAAGGTCTTCGGGACGTTAGACAAATATTTGGTTGGGAAATCCCTGCCGTTGGTGTGCAATAAAAACGTACCGGCAGTGTGGTGGGCAAAGGTTTCATTTGTTTCGTAGGCGGAAGTTTCGTTTGTTTTGACACGTCCGTCGCAGCGAACGGCTGCAGACACACGGGTGTCACGTCCTAATATCGTCACGTCAGCGATACGCTAAGGTGAAATGTGTTAAACGTGCCATCGGCATGTCCTTGCGCGTGTAATATGCTTAAAATGGTGTACCATTGGGCGTACAGGAGTTCCCACGGGCTTTTTGCGAAACCACGAAGCTGATCGATGGATTCGTGCCGTAAACAATTAGCCAACGGGCCCGAAGGTTTCGTCCAGGTTCTGGCAATAGCGGGAGTGCAATAATTGTTAGGTGGTAAAACGGCAAGCTATCTGCTTCCCGCCGAGAGAGAGAGAGCGAGAGTGGAAGGCTGTGATTTGGTTTGGCATCTGCTATTCCCACGTTCCGGTGTAGTACGAAGGTTGGATTAGCCTTGGAGAACTTAGGGATGCCTGAGGTTGGGTATGTTTTGACATGGGCTGGAGAAGGTTACGGACAATGGGGGATTGCTCCAGCGACTGACAGCGAAGTACCAGGCATTAGCAGTGCATCATTTGCATTTTCTTTCCAGGAATGCAATCCTGGGAAAATCGCCCATTCCTAAGATCCCTCCCGGGGTGCGCAATGTAAATAGACTTGGAGGCATGCTGCGAGTATCCAAGCAACCGTTGGCACAATACTTCTACCAAGGCCTGTGCGGTTGCATACAGGTGTCCGCAACGCACCGGTTGTCACGCGAAGAACAAAGAAAGAACAGTGCGCGCTATGCACTCCTTGCACTGCGCAAAACCGTTCAACGTCTGCCGAGTCACGTTTCATTGTTTGATTGATTGTTTTGGACGCGAAAAGGTGCGCGGCCGGGGCCCACGCGAAAAGGCGCAACGCAAGCAGGGCTGCTCCCGATATAGCGCTTAATGGCCGGCGGTACATAATGGTTGCATCGCACGGCGGCTTTGCTTCTGCTGTCTCCCGCGGGCGTATGTAAAGAACAGCATCTCGCATCGCGGCTCCTCCTGCTCGCCAGCTGTGGGATCAAAGCCGCTCCTACACGTGCCAGCCGTCTGGTTCGCTTCCGCTTGTTTTGCTAAGATTCGATTTGTTTTGGTGTATTTTGCTGCTGCCCACTGTTTGCGCGTCCGGGCCGGCGGAAGTTGTCGGAAGCTGCAACTTCCAACGCTCTCTTTCCGCGGGCGTTTTTTTTTCGGTTAAGTGGATCGTTTATCCGTAGGCAAATGCTGTCTATCGGAGGGGTGGATGGAGAAAAACGGCGAGGAAGAAAATACAACAACATCCGCGACCGGTACCGGAATAGGTCACGCAGCAGCAACACCAAACGGGCCAGCAAAAAAAAAAAAGCAGCAACAGGAAGAGGAACAGAGAAGAAGAAAAAAAACTTCCCTGACAATGACGGGGTTTTAGGGCTTAAAAGCAGCAAAAGTTGTCCAACCCCGTCCGCCCCCTGCCACTGCACTTGGATTTGTTTTGATACCCATTCGCTTATCCGAGCCGTTAGGCGCACTTTAAAAAAAAAGAAGAAATACGGAATCTAAGATAAAATTAGATTGGGACCCGCTCCCTCGAGTGCGGCGCCCCATTATCATCCTCATTAGGAGTGCCTGCGCTCGTTCGTTCGTGCGTGTGCGTGCGTGTGTGTGTATTTTCCTTTCCCCTAGTTTCCACCACCGTTCCTCGACTAGGAATATGACAACCACAGCATTCGATGCACCGCTTTGCTCCCTGGGTGTGCCTAATAGGCTGCCACCCTCTCCGCTTTGTGGTAAGATTATAGTCTACTTATTCTATATTTATTTTGACAGTTATTAGATTGGGTGTGTGTGTGTTTGTGTTTTTTTTTGCTGCTGTCGTTGTTGTTTAGAACAGCGAGGGTTTCGATCGGGAGATTGTACAGCGATGCGGGAGTGATGGTTTATGGCAGAGGGTGAAGATGTTTAGGCACAAACATTTTCAATAATCAACCGAAATGATGCACTTCAAAATGATTCCCATATTTAGTGTAAATCAATGGAGAAGCGTTTTTTTCTAAAATACACAAAATAAGCAAGCAAGTGGTGAACCAACATGAACTGGCTATACTTACCGTGTATTAAGTTTACTTTATTATTTTTCATTGATAAACAATAGAGATGAAAATTTTATAGCGAACTTGCTGAGTTTGTTCCGTTTTTAGCTCAAACGCTCAATAAAATTGCTTGCTTATTATCTTCCTGCTCAGTGCTGCAACACAAGCAACATTCAAACTAGCGAAGCACGTGATAAGCTCTTCTTGCATTGATACTGTATCACGATGTTGCAGAGTACGCAAACCGTACCACACTAAACCTCTTGCAAACATTAGTAGCTACCACGCGATGTACACATTGCTACACACTTGTCTCCAAAATATCGTTTTTTAAATTTTTTGTAAATACCTTCTTGTGTCATTTCTTGATTCAACAATGTCTAACTGTTCTTGCACAAAACGGACGAACAAAACACAGTTTTAAATGCTGAGCTTTATTTCTTTAATTTGTATAAAACATAAAAAAATGTAAAATTTCATTTTATATCAGCTGTACACACTTATTTTTGCACATCATACATTAAAAGGATTATTTTTCATACAGTTTTGAAACCGATAGAAAAATAAAGGTTAAATGTTTTTTGAGTCAGTTTTTATAATTAATTGTGATGATTAAAACCGTTGATGTTTAGAATGCAGTTTGTTTAATAATCGAAACTACTCGATTCTAGATACACAATCGCGTTTGGCTCGTACTAACCCCGTAGCTCGGCTATATTCTCTTTCGACATTGAGGTAATATAAACAATTATGGCTATAAACCTGCTGAAAAATATTTACGCTCAAAATTCTAGTTGAATCAGCTTCTACAAATGCTATCAAGTCCGTTCCCATTATTTGGGTGAAGCAAAACCACCATTAAAATTCCGAGTACTACGTTTACAATACAGGCATTAGAGAATGATCGCGATTCTTGCAACGGACGATGAAGTTTGGAAGCATAGATCAAATACTCTTTTCAGATACTTGTTTCGATTAGTATAACAAGTTAGAATAGACGAGTGATTGAACTCGAGGTGATCTCTAAGCTCTCATTCTTGTCTAAGTTTCTCCATCCTTCGCGTTTGGCTAGATAAGCCTGTTGTCTTAAGTTAATAATTATAAAATAAGTCGCAGAAAGCCATGCTTTATTCTTGTGACTAAGAACGAAGGTTCGAACGATGAAGGAATGAACATGTACTGGTTCGAATATAAGCTCATAAAGCATATAAAAAGTTTATAAGGTTGTAGAGGTAAGCTTAACCTTTAAACTCAATTGGAAAGCAGACAAGAAGAAAGGAAATGAAAACTTTTCCTTTCTTTTCTTACCGTTACTACCGAATAAAAAAATTTGCCCACGAGATCAGTTGTATAATCATTAAAAACAATTCCATTTCATAATTTAATTTTTTTCTATTGCTTTGCCTTTTTTTGTTCATATTAGTTTATCCAGTCCTGTAATTTTAAGAAATTTTATAGTGTTTTTGAGTGTGTTTGCATCGGGAGATAAAACGTTTCCTATGTTTATGTTTAGGTTACACAAGTCTCTTTGTGGTATGTACACTTTATAATCAATTTTAATATGACTTACTGTTATCGTTGTACCGCAGAATTGGCAGATCGGCGATGGGTCTTTTGTAAACAGATGGCTATGGGTTAAATTTGTATGCTGCTGTTTGTAAGATCTTGCCAAAAGGAAGTTGTGTTTGTCTTATATTACGCAAGTGGTTACCAAATTATTTTAGCCATGTATTTTTCCAGGAAGATTCAATCGCTATTTTACATCGTTTTAAATTATCTCTTTTTTTAGATCGGATTTTTATTTATTTCGTTAGAATTTCTGAATTCATAAGCGAGTTTGTCCGCATTTTCGTTACCTGTAATACCGATGTGACTGGGGATCGATACAGAAAACTATATTGCTGTTGTTGTGTCTTTTGTGGTATCGTTTTCTAGCGCTGCCAATACGTCAGTACTATCTGATAAAATAATGTTTAACCTACTATAGGATATGTCTCATTCTGCAGCTATACGATCTGCGATCGATTCCGCGGAGAAAAATAGATGTAAAGTTTGGTAATTTTATAGCACAATTGGTACTATTTGAGAAAATACCACAACCAGCCTGATCGGAATCGACAGATCTATCGGTATAAACCTTGTGATAGTTATTGTATTTCGTATTTATATGTTTGAGTTTGGGTTTCGGCTCTTGATTTTGTGAATGTTCCAATCTATTGTGGGTGTGTTTTGTATCTATGGACGGTCTGATAAGCGACATAGTTTTAATGTGTTGGAAAGTTGAAGATAAGTTATTTATTTATGTTCTGATTCAGTTATTTGATGAAGAGAAGAGCAGTCGAAACTCTTTTCCATGTTCCGCAAAGTTACTGCAATTAATTTAAGGGCAACAATATGTGTGAATGGAAGTTGTCCACCTTCACATACTAGCAAATCAATAGGACTAGTATGAAAGGCTCCGCTGGTGAATCTTAAGGCAGTGTGGTAAATTGGGGCTATTTTTTTGCAGAAATTGTCTATTTTTAACGCTACTATCTCAACTCCATAGAGCAGTTTTGGCATACAGCCAACAGTGAAGTATCATTTCTCGAGTGATAATAACATTCCTAATCCCTAAAAGTTTGATAAGGTTTAGATGACTTCTTGTGGAAGTTTTTAAATTTTCAATATGAGCATTAAAGGTTAGTCTGGTGTCAAGAGTGACATTAAGGGGTGAGCAATCGTCCAGGTTCCCTGCGAATAACAATTTCAACAACAGGAAGATTGTCAGTATAGCGATTTTTAAATTGTTCCTCGTCTTGTGCGGGGCCAAAAATCCTTCTCAACCTCTTCGTCTCGGTTAAAGGGACTTCTATAGATGCCCTAATAGAACTTTAATAGTGCGGTATGATCTTAGCTCCGTCTGTCGCGACAAGTACAGGTTGTAGAATGTCCGCTATAAGCCATCGGTGTTGGCTTTTGACCCGAGAAAGGTGAAGTTATGGACGACTTCGGGAATGGTGAACTTAACTTCACCAACATTCTCTCGCCAAACTAATGTTTGGAGATTTGTATCGTCTGCTTGCTGCCTTTGTAGTGTTAAGTATCATAACCAGAGCTATAGCCTATATCATTTGTGTATACTCAAAGAATGGTAGAATACGAACGATATATTCCACCGACAAGTTTGTTTTGTGATAGACGAATCCTAGCACCTTCATTTGGCGTGTCAGTCATAGTTATTCTTACCAGCCTGACAAATTTGGTCCAAATTTAAAAGGGGTCATTGCGTCAGTTATGAGATCATAGGCAGGTTTAAATTCTGCAACGAAACTGGTACGTACTAAGCTGCCGTTCCGCCACATTTTCTTCCAGACTTGCCGCATGGCGGAGGAGAAACAAAGAAAGTCATTACAGAACGCCATCAGAAAGCCAAATCATTCGGTCGAAAAGGTTGCCGCACGTGCCAGTAATATCTCTAACCCCCTCGCCCTTGGATCACAATCAGAAATTAATTAATTGACATGTGTTTAGACTAGCAAATTGCTCACTCGCAGAAATATTGAACACCATATTGCACACGCATGTTTTCCAATGCTTATCGCTTATGTGATAGTTTATAAAGTAAGCAAAGCTATTTCCTGCTCACGTTAATGCAGGAACAACAAGTCAATGCAGCAGCGGAACGCACGGGGTTCGTTGTTTTGTTCTGTGATTTGCTTAACACATTCCTCATCGCCGTATAAGTGCGTGCGCTCTCGGTTGAAGTGGTTGATGATGGGGATATGCAAGTGTGTTTGTTGTTTATGTTTTTATTTTCACCTCTCTGGATGAACGTTTTTTTTTCCACTCCGACATGCATCTCCGTTAATCTTTAATCGCGTCAGCAGGAAGAAAGAATGAGGCATAAAAAAGAAAAAAAAGCCTCCCAACGGCACAGGCAGCACAAGAACACGCACAGCATGCCGTCGCCGTTCGGAAAGGGGTTTTGTCCTATAGTTTAGTCCCATAGTTTATATCTTCCCGTGTGCCTTGTGCCTTGTCAATATCGTAGCGTTGTTGTTGTTTCCCTTTACCACCGCTCCCTTCACCTACCGGTTGCCATCCCACGAGCAGGGACTGTGATTTGCTTGCCGCTCGTCGGAAATGGTTGTGTATATTTAACTAAACCAATGCGCTTATTGACTCGTGCAGTTCGCTTCGTTTTGTTTCGTATGACCAAGAAGTTGATAGTGGAGGAGCAAGGAAAAGAAGAAAATAAATAAGAAAACGCCCCGGGGCTGGACTACTGGCGTACGTAGACGGTTCCTAGCTGATCGTACCTCTCCACCATCCAGAGCTCATTGTTTTTGTTTATCCGATGAGTTTAGCTGTTGTTATTTAGACAAAAAAGGACTTCTCTGCGTCGGCCGACGGTTGTTTTTTGCCCGTAAAGCCCGCGACGCGTTATTTCGGGCGTATTAATTTACTTCCCTAAAGTGTGCTCCCCCCACCAAAAAAAAAAGGGAGAACTCCGTGCTTCGTTTGAAGTATCACCGGCACGACTGATAATAATAAAACATACGCCCAAGCAGCCGCTAAGCAGCTGTCAAGTGCGGCAAGAGTTGCCGCGGAGAAGAGCCAGACCAACCGGCCGGACAGGTTTGTTTGTTCTATACCAGGAGGCAACAAATTTCCCCCAGAGGGAGCCGCCAGTATCATACTCCCCCTGGCTCCAATGGGAGAAATTGGAGCAATTTGTCACCGCACGTGTCTTGCCATTTACATATTTATCACACCCCAGAGTACGGATGCGCCGGAAACACCCGATCGTTGGCGGTCAGGTTGACGTTCGGCTACCGGTCCGGTGGGAGTTTAATGTTCGCTTCGGCTCAATCTCAGCTGATCCCCGACCAGCCAACGGTCCCCCCCCCCCCTCTCCCAGCGATCTGCCCGATATACCACGTTCCTAGGCTTTCCAGCGGCACTGCGGATGCTCATGGAACGTCTGCCGAGGGTTTTCGGGTCGCAAGTAAGGCATAAAGCGCGCTAAACGGTAACTTGATAGGTGCGTTATTCGGGATGCTTAAGGTTCTTGTTCGCTGGAAGGAGCTGGCACAAGTGTCACAGCAACAAAGCATTCACCGTGCGTACCTGAACAGCAGCAGGACGTCATGTACACACGTCCATCCGTCCAAAGTACAATTTTTTGGGGGGGGGGGGAAAGGTTATTCGATATTTTTTACCGGATTTCATTTCTATTATTTTCACCTAGGGACCGTGGGTATGAATGTTCTGTACGCGATGGTACGCGGAGGAAGTCTTACAGAGCGTGCGCGTATATCCCGGGAACAGGAATCTGTCTACGTATCTGTTCCTGCTTCGTGGATCGAGATGGCTGTCTTACCGCGTAAAACAATCCGATTGCTGTAGCGGCAAGGAGGAATCGAAATGCTTTTTTCCATTCTTCGTTTTTTTTTTTGGGTACGTTACTACCCTCGCGGGTAATGCACATGCACACAGGCGTGAGAGTGAAGCCTCTGAAAGAACGAACTGGCAACCGGGGATCTGTGATTTTCTATACTGCGCCGCACTGGTCCGCGTATCTTGTTCGTTTCCCAGGAAACGGATGAAGACCATAAAAGCTGGAGCGACGTGGCTGCGCTCATGTCGTGTTCTAACCACGCGGAGGCATGCTAGGGTACGAAGAAACAGTTTGCATGTTTTATGACACCCACTTAAACACTTCGCTTCCGTCCGAGTCTCACAGTGGAAAATGCTCCACATTTTCATTCCCCAAAACTCTGGCTTCCCAAGAGCGCTTGCTGTGCGTGCGTCCAAAATATGAACGCTGTTTGTTAAATGAAACTAACGTCAGAGCCTCTGAATGATTTCTTTCTTCCTTCGTACGATCGAACGATTAGCTGATGGCTAGCGTAAGAAAGCTGCGGTAGAGTAATTAAGCGCCAAGACCACACCTGTGCCGTGCTCGACCACCAAAGCCGAACCGGGACGCACACGATGCCGGTGGCTTCTCAGCATCATTGCTGGAATGGTACAAGACAAAAAGCCAGGAAACGATGCCTCAACCTCACACCCGAAATCGGTTGTGTACGACAATCCATCAGCGGCTGCTGTCAGCGGAAGCTCAATTGCTGGTCGCTACTACAACCCGTATTAATCAAATAGTGTCGAATCGCGGCATGTTACCGACCACCTCTATCCAGCGGGAAGGAGTCGAGGGATGCTTCGCTGCTTGCTACAAGACTTTTGGCGGCTTTGGCACCGATAACAATCAACAGCGTGCGATAAAGCGCACGCCTTTTATCAGGAAGACGGTTGGACTACCTCACGCGATCGAAGCATGTCACTATGGCACAGCGTGTGTGAGAAACAGAGCGGGGGAGGGAGAGAGAGGGGGCAAGGTGATTTCATTGACGTACTGAACCATCGTACCTAGATCGCACCACCCCGCCCCCGGTGCGTATGCTAATCCCAGCTGCGCAGAGACACGTGCGTGATGCATCCATCAGCTCTCTCCGAAGATGTTCGGGTGCGCGATGCGCTTCATCGCACGTTAATTGATGATTGTTTAAGCACCCGTTGCATACCGTTCCACGGGGACAATCTCTAAATATATACACACACACAGCTCTCCCCTCCCCCAGCGGTGAAGCAATTAACTACTCTCTCCGCCTTCCTTCCGTGCCACATTAAGTACGCGCGGCAATAAAATAGACTTCCCTACGCGTAACAGCTGTTTTGAGGAATTTTCTGGAAACCAAAACCATCGTCTTGCACCACTTTTTGTCCCACATTCTTTCGTGTTTGCGTGGGATTTATTACTCCTCTATATGACCCCAACTAGATCGTGCCAGATAACCGACCTTGGTGCAGATAGTACGTTTGTACCGATTACAAAGTAACGTATTTGAAAGCAGTGTAGATTAAGGTGGCAATTATGCGAGTGAAAAAAAATGGTCTCAAACAAACACACTCTAGAAAAAAAAAAACGAGAAATAATTTATTATTATGCAATATTGGGGTCTATGATGACCTAAGTTAGTAAATCACAAAATTCTAGCCTGCTTCTGTCAAACATTCGAGCAGATGGAAGCAGTGAA
>KB671570.1:97464-138380 GCA_000349105.1 Anopheles epiroticus | reverse complement strand
CTTGCCAAAGAAGCTCGAAAAATTGTTTGTTTTGGTTGCTTTTGACAGCTGCTCGAATCTAAAGTCTAGATTTTTGCTCGGAACAAAATCTAATGGTTTTTACACTGGCTAGTTTTGCCTGTGATTTTGTATGGAGAGCTAGCAGCATTTTAGCCGAGAAACGTCAAAACACATACAAAAAAACTGGCTTAGGTCATCATAGACCCCATTGTTAGAAAAATTTCAAGTAATGCGAATTTTTTTCTCTCTCATCCTCTAGACACTTTCATCCTCTGTAAATAAGGTTTTTTTTCAACTAGGTGCTGCTCCTACAGTGTTGTTACCTTTTGTTTAATGTTTTGTATAGACTTACGCATTCCTTCGATGTAACTAACTGAAATCCTCCCTTTAAGCACAAGGACTTATTTATGTTATTTTATATTTTTACCAGCTGAAACCAAGCTGAATACGGCCGGACCGTTACTGCGGAAATAAAACAAACCCCCAGCTGAAACCAAAGTTTAATAACATACGCGGGATTTTCATTTAAATACTAAACTGTTTCGCTTGATTTCTCGTCCTTTCAATGACTAGAGAAATCACTGAACTATTTTTGTCACCGTTTCAGTCAGGTACATTCATTTTGGCCAATATTCGTTTAATTAGAGGTGTGAAACTAGAGTCAAATCGAGTAGTGGAACACACATGCTAATGCAAAACCAACGGCTTAGAAGCATTTTATCAAACGTTCGAGTAAGAAAGTTGCGTCTTTTTAAGATTTAAGAAGTTCAATTTTAAGATTGATTTGTTTTACCTTTTTCAGTCACCATGCCAACATTTTGCCGTGGTGATGTCTGTAAAACGAGGCACAATTAACGCGATAGCAAATACAAATATTTGGTAAAGATGGTAAATGGATAGAGGAAAAGGAATAGAGGAAGTAAATGGATAAGGGAGCATCGCAGAAGGAGAAAAAAGCACTCGGTGATAATAATTTCATATCGGCTCAAAAGAGGATTAATGGAAGGATTGAAAAGAGGAGGAATTGACAAAAAGTGTAGAATAATTATAATTATTTGTTCGGTCGGCTCGGTGATCGGTGCAGGCCTGTCATGTTAGGCCCGAAGTTGTATCATATCCCGTTCGGCATACTACCGTTCACAAAATGCAGAATTAACTATCCTTTTGATTCAATTGATATCGATTGTCAGCCAAAACTCATTAATGCTCTGGTAGCCCTTGACCCTGCAAACGTTGTGGTACCGCCCAAGAAGAAGAAAAAGTCGAAGAACTAATTTTATTTGCGATACAACATCTCAAAGAAAATGCGTACATATTTTTTCGATACTAACGGCTAGGCCAAGCGTATGAATTTGCTCGGTTTACAATTTTTCATTTAAGCGTTAAGCGCGAGAGGCGAATGGTTAGCCTGATGGTCAAAGTTTCTTTAAAAATAAAAAAGCATTATTCGTTTTGAAGGAAACATAAAAAGTAATTGTTCCAAAATGTTAAAATAAGTCTGCTTCAGTTTCTCAGTGATTCAAGTATTATTATATTTAACTAGGATGAAATTTCCGAAAAAGCTCATTTTTTCCTTAAGTCGTTTTTTATCTTGTGGCTACGAAAATTTAAATTTTACTATAAAAAAAGAACTTTTTATTTTATTAAGTATCCAAAATTTCTTTCAGCATATTTTTGCGAAAAGAAATTATACATTGTATTTGTTTTGTTTCAGCGAAAAAAAAACGCACTCCAAGGCATGCAAATCTAGGCTAATTTTGATTGCCGGATAGTTCCATAAAACTGCTTTAGAGTGTTAACCATATAAATACTTGTTTAATATAAATCTGTCGAACACGCCATTTTAACTAGACAAAATCCCTTTTTAATAGAAAATAACATATATTTTGGCTTAGGACACTTAATTGTACCACGTTAGTTGGATCTGGGGGAACGGTCCAGATGGGATTTTCAGCCCCGTCCTGCCTGGTGTTGACGGGCGCCTCAACCGCTTCCACTGCCACTGTCTCTCATTTGGTTACATTTGTGTTGATCGATTATAAAATTAGTGATAATCGTGTTGGTCCCTTCCTAGCCCTTACGTAGCGGTTAAAGTTCCATTTGGACTGCCGCCTTATACGCCTTATAACCTTATAACTAATCTGCAAACAGCTGTAATAACTGCAAGTCACAGAAAGTCAAGCGTGGACCACATTTTGTTGCTTTGTTCTAGCGTACATTTCGGTATGATCTTTATTACTACCACTTTCTAGCAAATAAACATGTTAAGATTAGTGGAAATTCATTACCATGTACTAATTATTGACCCACAGTAATCTGATGCAAGATAAAGTACAGGTCGGTTCGATGATTTATTGGTCTGATGTATGATTTCCATTTAAGCATCGATAGTGACAAGTTATTTTCGCAATGTGGTATTCCACGCAAGGGCTAATCAAACGATAAGCGCGTTGTTTGCACTGTTTTTGGATAAGCTTCCATGTATAAAAGCATGAGGTTAACCAGCTGGCAAGCATACATACCATCGAAACAATACGGGTGAGAAACAGTACTCCGGCAGCGTTTCGTGCGTGCGTTACAATTCAGTGAGGTACATATGGCATCTATAGTAGGAAGCGGTTGGCAGTTGCCGCTAGTGCTGCTGCTGGTGGCGACCTGCTGCCTCGGAGCTCCGGCCGACATCTTCGCGGACAACTCGCTGTGTCCGGCGCCACGGTGCGTTACGTACCAAGAAATCAACACACTGTGGGCAGTGCCGGATCCCGCCTATTTCCTGCAGTGCCGTCCAAGTCCGCTCGGGGACTGGACATTGCAGCAGATGCCTTGCGCACCGGCAACGCTGTTCAGCTTCAGGCAGCAGGTATGCGTACGTCCCGAGTACTGGGAGGGTTGTGCAGGAACGCCGACGGTGACCTCACCAACAACGCCTATACCGTCCTCCACTGATGCTAACTTATCAACGGATGGATCCCTGTCAACGACGGTCACCATCCCACCTGGCATTGGAGACAGTTTTTGTCAACAGGCCAAATGCGTAACGTACGAGGAAATTAACACGCTGTGGAATGACGAACAGCCAAACTACTTCTGCCAGTGCCGTCCGATAGGAGGCGCCTGGGCACCGATCAGGATGCCTTGTGCGCCCTCCACCATCTTCAGCTTCCGGCACCAGGTCTGCGTGTGGCAGGAAGAAAATTAGAGCAATGACAAACGTCTATAAATAAAGGATCGCATTAGTAAACACTTTTACTTATTGCCCAAATCTGAACAAAGAAGATCTACGCCAAGTTATCGGATGCATTTCTGTTGCCAAAATCTCGATAAAATATTTTTGTCGTTTGCATTTAACCTAGATTTTCGTTTAGAGTAAACCGTTTTTTTTTTTCATGAAATCTCTTTTTTTTTTTAAATATTGGTAATTTTATTTGCATGAAAAACATATTAAAAAAAAGTCAAACATATCTGGCTAAGTGGATGAGCTTCACCTTCAGTCGGAAAAAAAATGTTGACTGAAGAATTCAGTTGGAGTAGTGTGCTAAAACCGCATGAAAAATGTTTTGAATATTTGTGTTTCGAACATAATACAGTAGAACCGCACTAGTTGGGTTACTCGATGGTTGGTACTTCAATAGTTACAAACCAACGAGGTTGGTAATGGCACCTACATAATGAACGGGCATGGTGCACTATCTTTATGTTTGCTACCATAGATATATTATTTTTCCAAAACAAACCATTTTTTAATGAAATTTAGTATGTTAAAAATATTTAAAAACAATTATGTCTAGGTATTAAAGTGAACATTGAAATGTAAATTGTTCAATAACACATGGATAGATTGTTAATGCATTATTCCATATCTGTAAAACAAAACTCAATTATCTAGTATGAACTCACTACTACTCACTAGTGAGTCACTAGGCATGGCATTCATAACCCAACTAGTGAGGTTTAGCTGTACCTGAAAATGTCGTATATTTTTACATCCTTATGCGGCAGAATATTTAGCAATTGATCCGCTTGCGCTTGTTATTCAGACCTTTAATGCAAGCACACCGCAAAATCACTCCTAAATGTTTTCGTTTCAGTATCACGAGGCAAACAGAGGGTATAATTAGTTTTGCTCATGAACTGGGTTATGTTGCGTCAGTGTCAGTAATATTTTCGGATATATTTAACTGATATTTCTGTTTGTTTAGACTTAGAACAGTATTTTCCCTTGACTGTTTAAAATCAGGAGTTCACTTGTCTTAATAGATTTGTAGAAATGGCGTGGGAAAACTCTTCGTCTTCTTTTTATTCTCCTTTGGCCTAATATAACAAGAACGTCAAAAAAGATGGATAAACCTTAGCAACCTGATTTCCTAGATAAACCTTAGCAATCGCCGGTAAAAGCATGACAAGCACATCGTCGTCCTGCAGCATAGTTCAGGACTCGTGCTCTACAGGCACTCTACGTAATACTACGTAAGTCTCGGATTAAGAGAACTACCGGCCGTATCAATGTAGCGATTGTATGGTGCATTTCGTGTGTTGTTGGAGGCTTCTAAATGTTGGAAGTTTGTGGAGTTCTTAGAAGGCAAGATTTCACTGAACAGAGCATTAGCAGCGGTCCTTAATCCCCGCTAACCACCGCCGATGTCCGTCCGATGATGTCAATGTAAACGGCGGGGCGAAGGAATTGGAGAGATTCGGTTAAAATAGTGATAGTTTGTTCCTAAATAGTTCCTGCTTTAAGGGATACGATAACTTTCGCCTTTTTTCAGCTACTGTGGAAGTAGTCGAGTGTATACCTTCTGTGAAAGATAGTGGTAGGATTGCATTCTCAAGAAACTATCCTTATGCCATTGAGTCTCAAGCATGTCTTATTGAAGTTTTATCATGGGTGCGCTAAAATGTACGTCAAGTTAAATAAATACTGCAAAACGTTGTTGAGATTGTTCTGAACTGATTTAAGAAGAACTTTTAAGCTTGGTGCTGTTGGCCTGCTGCAGCAAACTTCGAAACAGTTCAGGGTCTCGCGCCGCCGTCTGCCAATCCGTTATACCGGCATTGATGGCGGACGCCTCAAAGCCATCTTCCCACCTCAGCTTAGGCGGTCCACATGGACAGAGGAAGCGTGGAAGGCCCAAGAGGACTTTACGGGCTGGGTCGTCCGGGTCCATTCATTTCATCATTTCATTGTGTTTATTTCATGGATGTACATTTGAGCATAATTACATTTTGGTATTTAAATCGGTGCCGGAATCTCCTTAACTCGATATTTTTGGGTTTTTTGTTTTGCATAAAGCATTGTGGGAAATGTGTCCTGTGAAACTGGCTTGGATATATAACTGAGGGAAAATTACAAAAAAACCTCTTTTGATTGGTACATTTTTTATAATACAAACTAACCTAAGCTTATAATGACTAAACTAAGGGAGCAAATTCAGGTGGTATAGATGACTATTTACAAATTACTACTATTATTAGGTAACTAATTACAATTAATTGGTGTTTCACGTAAGGTTTTGTATGGTGGGTATGTTGCTATAAGTGCATTGGGATCGATATTTCTCATTGATTTTTCCTAAAAACTCTCTAATCCTTTCTATTTTGGTTATTCGGTGGATAATATTTGTGCTGTGCCATGGAGGAAGATTTAATATTCTTTTTAAAAATTTGTTTTGAAAGATTTGCATTTTTTGTATGTGCGTTTTTGCACAATTCATCCATATAGGTGATGCATAGGTAAGTATAGGCCTAACTAAAGATTTGTACACAAGTAATTTGTTACGTAAATTCAACTTAGAATTTCGATTGATAAATGGGTAAAGAGTTCGAATTGCATTTGTGCTATTTATTAATTTTTCTTCGATATGATTTTTAAATGTAAGTTTTTTTATCTAAAACTAATCCTAAGTACTTCATGCTATTTTTCCACTGAATTTCGCTACTGTTTACAAGAAGGGAGCGATTTGGGAGATTTCTAATGCTGCGGCACCTAGTGAAAAATATTGCTTCGGACTTGCTATCGTTGATTTTCAGTTTCCATTGTTCACAAAATTTTACATATTTCCGTATACCTTTGTTGAGATTATTCAAAATAACAATAGGACTGGAACTGGATGAGCTAAGAGCAAAATCGTCAGCAAAGGCATATTTCTGAACTCCTTTCATTTTGGGTATATCGCTTGTAAATATATTAAACAGAATGGGTGATAGTACACTACCTTGGGGTAACCCGGCAAGCGGTTTGAAGGAATCAGAGTAATGGGAAAGAAGATGAACGGCTCCATGTCTATTGGACAAGAAGGATTTGACAAGAAGAATTAATTTTGAGGGAAAGTTGAGACTTATTAATTTGAATATAAGACCATCATGCCAAACTGTGTCGAACGCCTTTTCTAAATCAAGTGTGACCAGTCCTGTAGATTTTTTGGCGATGCGGTTAGATTTAATAGTGTTAGTGAGCCTGTTTAGTTGGTGAGTGGTAGAAAGTTTGGGTTGAAAGCCAAATTGGAAGGGTGGGATAATGCTATGTGCCTTAGTATGGGAGTTTAAATATTTGACTATTACTTTTTCGAATATTTTTCCCATGCAGCTTAATATGCTGATCGGTCTGTAGTTTGACGGGATCCTAGGATCCTTTTTTGCTTTAGCAATAGGAATTATTTTTGCAATTTTCCATTTATCGGGGAAATAGTTCAATTTTAAGCAACTGTTTAAGATAAAGGAGAGATAGATAATTGCTTTTCTAGGCAAATGTTTTAAGGCATTATTACTTATAAGGTCAGAACCTATCGATTTTTTTGTTTTTAATTTTTTAGTTATTTTATAGATTTCTTTTGGTTTGATAAGGTGAGAGGGGTTTGTCTTTCCGCTTTCTGCGTGATAGGTGAGAAATTTGGTTATTGGAGGATTGATATGTGCTGATAATTCACTTGTACAATTTAAGGTGGTATTATTAGCATTTGCAAAGTGAATTTTTAAAGCTTCGCATTTTTCTTTCGGAGTTAGAAGCATTTTTCCGTTAACTGTGAGATGGGGGATGGATATAGAGGAGCCTTTAATGATTTTGATTGATTTCCATAGCTTTCTGTTGTTGTTATTATTTTGTGAATGGTTAATTTTTGTTAAATTGCGAGACCAGGATTTATTTCGAAATTCGCGTGTTTCGTTTTTTATATTATTTGTTAATTCGTTATAAAGATTTTTAAGCGACAAGTTCCCTCTATTCCTTTGCCATCTTCGTCTTACCGAGTTTCGTAAACTAATACGTTCCTTGATGTATTCGGGTAAGACTAAGCTGAATTTAACTGGAGTGAATAAAGGTATTGAATTTTTTTGTGCAAGGGTGATTAGTTTTGTTAAGTATGTTACCATTATATCAATCTGAGAGGTGTTTGTAATATTTTGAAGATTTAGAGATAGAACATTAATACGATTGTTAATAATGTTTTTAAACTGAAGCCAATTGGCTAGGGCATAGTTAGGCAAACCCTTAGAAGGTTTATCAATGATTTTACAGTCAATAGTTTTGAATATTATAGGAAAATGGTCTGATGAAAATATTTTGAGTACAGTAGGAGAAGATATGTCGATTTGACCGACTCCAAGTATTAAGTCGAGAGTGGACGGTGAACGTCTATGGCAGCTTGGGATATAAGTGGGTTCGTTTGGGCTATGTAGCGAAAAAATTCCTCTTTGAATTTCTTCAAACAGGACTTTACCCATTCTGTTGCTCTTGATACAGTTCCATAATCGGTGCCGGGCATTAAAGTCTCCACAGATGAGTGATTTAGTTTTGAGCTTGCTTAATTTTTGAATATCACGATGGAAGTTAGCAAGATCAGTGTTTGAACCTGGATTATATATAGATAAAATAGATAATGGACCAGAGACTAATTTAATTGTAATTCCTATGCACTCAATTACCTTAAGATTTAGAGCTTTTGAAATAACATGAGGTACTCCCTTCGCAACAGCAATAGCCACTCCACCTTTGTCACCGGTTGTTCTGTCTAATCTGTGTACCGTAAAGTTTGGATGTGAGAAACGGGTTTGGGGTTTGAGGAAGGTTTCACTGATTGTAGCTATATCAATCTTTTTATCTATTAACGTATTGAAAAATTCATCCTTTTTTGTTTGTATGCCATTAGCATTCCATGATATGACTTTGAGTGTCCTAGGGAGATCACACATTGGAAAAACAATATTTTGCTGTTACCTTAATGATAACTGTGATGAGGTCTTGTTTAGAGCGAACCGAGGCCATACGGGCGAACACATCTTCTATAATTTCGCCTATTTCGTCCATGGCGAACATGTCTGCTTCGGGTGTCTGGACTCTATTACGTACACCAGTCCATCCAGGGCGGATTGGTGCTCTGCTACTCGGTGGAGCTGCCGTAGGTATGTGTGGATTGTTTACTTGAAGCGGTGGGAACATCTCATTTCGCAGAGAAAACGACGAGCGGTTTTGTCTTTTGCTCCGTGTATTGGTAGGTGGACGAGATTTGCATCCGCGGTAATTCGCTGTGTGCTGTTCGTTGCAATTGGCACAGCACAGTTTATTAGTGGCGATTTTTCCATCGGGATTTAATGTGCTTTGTGATAAAGGACAGCTTTTGGAAGTGTGCGTACCAGCACATTTTACGCATATCGAGGGAAGAAAGCAATTTGCACTACCATGGCCGAATTTTTGGCAATTTGAACACTGTATTGGTCCGTTCTTTTGGTTGTAGTGTTCGAAGTAGACTCGATGGTGATTTATCGCTCGCACGTTTTTTAACTCTGCTAACGTTATCGACCCTTTCGTGAAATGAAGTAGGTACATTGCTTGCTCACTGTACTTTTTGTTTTTGATAGCCAGGCTCTTCACTGAAATTGGGTTGACGTTGTTTTCTTCAAGTGCACTTTTGATGTCTTGAAGATCCATGGCAGGAAGACCGAATATAACGACTTTTGTCGTTCTATCGGCAGGGAGTTGGTGTGTGTAGAACGAAACCTTTTGTTCCTCGAAGAGACTTTTTACTTTACGGAAGTCATCGACTGTTGTAAAGGTTACTACTATCCCTTTCCTCGTTTGGTTTGTTGTGTAGTTTACTACATGTGCAGATACAATACGCCGATGTACGTCACTAATACTGGTGCCCGTTACAATTATTGGTGGTATGCGGGTATTTCTCTCTTTTTCACTAGCATTTGTGGGTGTAGAACGATGATTGCGTTGCGGTTTGGGATAAGGTACAACCATCTCTTCATCATTATTCGATAGGAGCTCGAATTCGTTGTTAGTGCGAATATTTGGGGATGCTGACTCCTTTAAGCGCCTGAAGTCCTCTAAAGGAATGGTTATACTTTTTGTCCGTTTGGACACACCACTTTTTACACGGCCCATTTCTGGAAGCCGTTTGGCTGAAGTCGCCGACTTTCTATTCTTAATCTTCTTTATTTTTGTCTTATTTTTCACTTGATAACGAAACACATCCGAACGCGTCGGTGGTTAAGTGAAGACTGGTCGTCCGGGTCCATGTGTATAACATGTCCAGCCCACCGGAGCCGGGCGAGCTTAATCCGCTGCATAACAGTAAGGTGTCGTTGTACAGCTCGTACAGCTCGTCGTTGTATCGGCTCCTCCATTGTCCCTCCTCACGTATGGGACCAACAATCATGCTGAGCATCTTCCTCTCGAACACGGCTAACAGGGTTTCGTCCTATTTGGACAGAGTTGTTTTGAGATTCTTTTATGGACATTCTTGATAACCTGATCAGTTTGGCCGGGATTCCAAAGGCGCGTTTCACCGTCGAGTTTCACCGTCTTCAATTGTTTAAATATCGATCGTGTTGCACACAATAATAATTACCCAAACCAAACAAACGAAAATTACATTTTTTTAACTTTCGTAAGCAACTGCGAAACAGATTTTGAAAAGAGTTTTACTTAAAAGCCAAAAAATATTTATTTTATTTTCTTCGAAAGAAAAGTTTCATGCATGAACTAATAATATAAAATGTGTATCATAATGAAACTATAAATAAGATACATTTCTGATTTCTGAATGAGCAGTATATTTTGAATTCGCAATCAGTTAGTTTTGTTGTGTGTTGTATTCAAACAAATAAAACAAATAATTGACACAAATTCGTGTTCCATTCTTCGTTTCAAACACACGAATTAACACACGAATTAACACTACAAACCCGCCAAATATCACCCAAAAGTAGTTCAAAAATATTTATAATAAGACGTGTAATACTTGAAATCCATTAAAAATCAACGTGAATCATCGGTAAATTAATCGAATTCCACAGCCCAATAAATGTGTTCCAGCGCCCTATAGAAGACGGTAGGGACCACTTTGGGAATCACTGCTCTAGACAGTATCGAAGTCTATCAACTGTTTTGAGACATGATCTTAGCAGCGTTCTGCAGACTGGTTTATCTTAGTTTTAACAGATTGGAATAGTAGTTTTTTTTTCGTAATATTTAAGAGCAACTTTTCGCTAGGAAATTTGGGAGTCTAAAATGGTTTTCATAAAAGGTCTTAGAGCCCATTCTACAGAATGATGTTTTCAGTTTTAGCACACCTATTTAATGGTTTTATTAAGTTAGTAACCCTAGCCTAGCCCTAGCCTTTAGCCTTAAAGTAAGTTTTGATGAAATGACAATAACAGTACTGCAACAACCATGTTGAAACAAAAATTGTTTTTTGGGTTGCGAGAGTCCTTTAGACAACGATTTTAAAAAAAATCAGAAATTTTTTAACTGTTTTAACATTTTTTTAACGCATTCAGGTTAAATTTATTTGTTAGTTACATGCTCGCTTGTGATGCATGTCATTTGTAATTTGGGAGTATCCATAGCTAACACTAAGCTGCACGCTTTATTTTGGTGTCTACATGTAAAAAAAAAACTGTTCCACAATGCTCTTGTGTAAAATTTTCCACATTTTTGTTGGGCAGTGGTAAAAAAAAAATTATCAGTAATTAGCCGAGGCACTGGCCCTGAGAACAATGGTGGCCAGAGGTCCTGTAGCTTTTAGCGGTTGCGCGAGATATCTAAAAAGTTATACTTGAAGAGTCACCGCGACCAAGTTCATCCTGTACAGCTACATACCGAAGATAGAGCGGTCACCCTTCCCCTACCCCTAGTCCCCCTCTCCCCCTAGTCCTATCAATCATTGTTGCGTGTGCAATGTCACAAAATGATACATCCTACTTCCTGGCTTCAGTAACGGGGTGTGCGAATAAGCTGTTACAGAAACGACTGGTACTTTTCGCGCTGGTATTACGCATTTGCTGGGGCATAAGCTATCCTATCCTTGCATTCTCCTATCACACGACGACGTCACAGCGAAGGAATGTGTCATACGTGCAGCCCCCAGAGGTGGGGTTGGAACTGCGGTAAAGGGTAAGGCCGGAAAAGAATGGACAACCAAAACAACACGCGCTCTATCGCAAACTGACCCTTGGAATGTTGACCGGTTGTGCAGACCCAAACATGGTTCCAGCTCGCGGGGTGGAAACCGACCGGTGCAGGTGCAGGGCATGGACACTTTCGGGCCACTCGCTGACAGTTGAAGTATGATGTATGAGAGTCCGGTTGATTGTTACCGCTGGACGTACGACATCCTTTAGTCGCAGATAACGCGGATGGGCCCGATTGATGCGATAAGAATCGGCACGGCCGCAGCACGAGAGTTTGCGCGAGTCACTAATCGGGCACATTCGGGAAGCTCGCCCTATAAAAGTAACATACCCGGCTGGGTGGACGAGCACTTCACCGTGAAGAGCGCAGTACGTTCGCAGAGTTCGGGTTTTTTTTTCCTTTTCTTCTTTGCTGTGTGGGGAACGAGTCGAACAACTCGTATATAGCACCGGTCGCGCCATCATCGAGGTGCATCGGATCGCTCTGTGCAGTGCGTAACTAGCTGTCTGTCGGCCATTGGCTACCGAAGGACCTTTTCCGAGCAGCTCTGGTACCGCGTCAATCCAGTGTGTCAGTTGTGTCAGTGAGGCAGCGGAGAGTGTCCTTGTGGTCTGTGAAGCAAAGCCGAAGCGATCTTCCAGCTGCGGGGTATGGCCTCGGGTGGAGGCGCTCGCTGGAGTACACTGTTGTGCGGTGTCGCCGGTACGCTGCTGCTGCTGCTAGTGAACGGGTGCCGTGCCGACGAACAACAACCAGCCTATGTAAACCTCTGTCAACCGCGCTGTTGGAGCAGCGATCGGGACGCGCGCTCCCGATGGCCCGCAAGCGCTAACATCAATCAGTACTGGGAGTGTCTGGTGGACGGTGGCGAGTGGTACGCACAGCTCCGAACCTGCCCGGCCACCGGCACGTGGTTCGATGCGGTCAGTCAGACGTGCGCGCCGGTGGCAACCGACGACCCATCGGCGGTTGCTGGCGCTGGATGCCGCAGGGGGGCCGGGCAGCAGTTTGCCGAGGGCAATGAGCTGTGTCCGGAGCCGAGCTGCGCCTCCCAGGAGCTCATCGAGACGCTGTGGGGCTACCCGGATCCTGCCTTCTTCCTGCAGTGCCGCCCAGTGCCGGACGGTAGCTGGCGGCTTCAGCTAATGCCATGCGCTCCAGGCACTTGGTTCCACTACCGCCAGCAGGTGTGCGTCATCCCGGAAGTATGGGAGGCGTGCGATGGCTCGGAGGGAGACCCTGGTGGCAATACGACACCCGGAATTACTACACCGGAAATAACGACTCCTGAGATCACCACACCGGAGATAACGACTCCTGAGATCACCACGCCGGAGGTAACGACTCCTGAGATCACCACACCGGAGGTAACGACTCCTGAGATCACCACACCGGAGATAACGACACCGCAGTTAACGACCACGGACATCGGTCCGGAGGATGACGATGTGCAGATGCCGCTCGATCCTTGTGCTGGGCCTCGGTGCGTCACCCAGCAGGAAATCAACACCCTTTGGGTGCATCCGTCGTCCAATATGTTCTACCAGTGCCGGCCGATGATGAGCGGTTGGTCGCCGCAGGAGATGCCCTGCGCACCGGGCACACTGTTCAGCTTCTTCCACCAGGTGTGCGTCCACCCGTGGGAGTGGTCCGATCCATGCGATCCCGATGCCTCCCCCTCCCCGGGCACCCCCTCGCCTGGCACCCCCTCGCCGGGCACCCCAGCCCCGCCCACTCCCTCGCCGCCGGTGACAGACGGGCCGCCGAGTTCACCCACGACCGATTCCGGCGGTCCGCCCTCGTTCATCGACTGTCTCGTGCCGAACTGCGCCCTGTTGCAGGACGAGGTTCTACGACATCCGTCGAACGATGGTCCGCAGTATTACTACCGGTGCGTTTTCTGGCTGCAGGCCGTGTGGATCCCATTCCAGGACGTCTGCCCGGCCGGTCAGTACTTCGATTTCCTCTCGCAGAGCTGCGTGGATCCGGCCGAGTGGACCGACGTGTGTCCGGCCATCCCGGTGACGACCACCCGCCCGTCCACTGTGCCGCCCGCCCCGACGGCGGTGCCACCGCCCGTGCCGCTGCCCGTCATTTGCGGCTCGCCGCGCTGCACCACGCCGTCCGAGCGCAGCATCCTCTGGCCTAGCACGGTCGCGGACTTGTACTACCGGTGTGAGTGGGTCGAGCGCCTGTTCCAGTACGTGCCGGTGCCGACGCGCTGCGAAAACTTTTTCTTCTTCGACTTCCAGCGGCAGGAGTGCGTGATACCGCTCGACTGGATCGATATCTGCCCGATCTTCCCGACCCTGCCACCGCCCGCCTGCCCCGACTGCTGCCCGACCTGTCCGCCGCCGTCCGATCCGGTGCCGGAGATGCCGGTGCCGATCATCTGCGGCTTTCCGCGCTGCGACACCACTCAGGAGCGGGCGTTCCTCTGGCCCGCCTCGACGCCGAACGAGTACTATCGTTGCGTGGACAACGGAAGCGGCTGGGTGCAGGCTACGCTGCAGCAGTGCGCTGAAGGGCTGCTCTTCCAGACACTCGAGCAGCGTTGCGTGCCGGCGGACGAGTACGACGACAGCATTTGCCCGGTCTATCCGCCGATCGGGCCGACGTCCACCGTCCAGCCCGATCCCGACACCTGTCTCGAAAACTTCGACCCTGCACCCATCTTCCCCGTCATCTGCGACCTGGCGCGGTGCAGCACGGAGCTCGAGCGGGCCACCCTGTGGCCGATGAACGTCGCGAACGCCTACCTTTCGTGCGAGCTCCAGCCAGCGACCGGGCAGTACGAACCTCGTCAGAACCAGTGCCCGGCCGGGCAGAGCTTCAACTTTTTCACGCAGTGCTGCGGCCCGGCGTCGGAAATCGCCGTCTGTCCGTTCTATCCGCCGGCGCTGCCACCGGGCACGCCGCCGCCCGACGCGCCCCTCTGTCTGGCCGATGCGCTCGATCCGAGCCCGCTGATCCCGATCGAGTGCGATGTGCCGCGCTGCAGCACGCCGCTGGAGCGCAGCACGCTGTGGCCGTCCGCCGCCACCCAGACGTACTATCGCTGCGTCGAGCAGAGCGCCGGACTGTTTGAGCCGATCGCGCAGACGTGCGCCGGCGATGCGCGATTCAACTTTTTCCTCCAGTGCTGCAGCGCCGACGAGCTGCCGGCCGACGTGTGCGGCCTGCTGTTGGAGGAGCTGCCCGCGCCCGACACGCTCCCGCTACCGATCGTGTGCGACCAGCCACGCTGCGAGACGGAGCAGGAGCGAGCGTTCTTCTGGCCCGCCGCCGACCGGAAGCTGCTGTACGCGTGCGAACCGCAGCCCGGCAACGCGACCTTCAGCGCGAAACTGTACACGTGCGCGGAGGGCCTGGCGTTCCACGTGTGGCGCCAGGACTGTGTGCCGGAGGCGGAGTGTCGCCTCAACGTGTGCCCGTACTACAACGGGACGAGCGTGGCGGACGGGCCGAAAGGTCCCACGACACCGCCGGCGATCGTCGGACCGATTCTGACGCCGCCCAACGTTGGCTGAAACCGCACCAACAGTAGCCAGTAGATCCGTTAGCCGCTAGTAGTACGAGCACAGCTGTAGTACGCTTTGCCACCCAAACATACCGCCTAGCCGATTAATCAAAGTCCCACCACCACGCCAAGGTGTCACCATCGCGCGAGCCCGGAAATGGCAGCAACTGGACAAGGAAAAAGGGGAGGAAAAGTGCGAGAAAAGGGCAAGCAAAGCCGCACGGAATCGGAAACAAATCGAAAACACCGTGCCATCATGTCACCAATCGAACAATTTGAAATACAATAACACCCCAATGTGACATACAAAAAAAAACCCATTCAAGAACGGTTTATGTGAGCGTTTTCTTTTTCTTGTTTTCGGTTTGTTCGCTGCTGCGGGTGGATTTGTCTGTCTGTCAGCAGGGCAATGGCAATCAATCTTTCAGTGTTCCGGTGCGAAGGACGAGCGGGAAGCCGGCCACCCGGGTGGTGGACTGTAATTTAGGGGTCAATCATCATCATCCGTCGGTTGTGACGTGCGGTGACCGTCACCGCCTCGTCAAGAGATAGAGCCTGTTCACTTCACACAGGTGATTGTGCGTCGGTTGTGCGGGGAGTGTGGTGCAAAACGGGCCTCTTACGCAGAGCAGAGCATCAGAATTGCCTCATTGTCGGGATAGTGGTAGAAATTGTATTTTATTTTTATTAGACAAATAAAGAGTTTGTAGAAAGCTATCGTGTTTGTTGCTTTAGTGGTGTTTATGTCATGGTGTTTTCCAGCCTGTGGGTGTTGGAAGTTGGTTGGATTGGAGCTTCTGCACCTGTTCCGAATCTTTTAATTCTAATGTTGTGGCGTACAAATTATTCGCAAATATACATATGAAACTTCATATGAACCATTCGAATCACGCATTCACTCTTGATCTGAATTGGAAGATATATTTTATTTTATTTCCATAGTAAAGGACAGGCCGTATTACTTCTTGAAATATTTTAGAATTGGTAAATTTTTGGAGGTCCATAAATCTAAAACTGAAAGAATCTCTGCAACTGTAAGCATACATAAATCTTTAGTAGACTTATGGAATCCATGGATCCATGTAGACTTATGGAACTAACCTTAAACATTGTTCACTAATCAAGCCAAAGATATGCGCAAATGCGTATGTTTATAGCCAAGCTTCATGAACACTTAGATTTATGAACTCCAATATTCATGTATCGCCTTATTCGAGATCCAAATTCATTGTTTCATTTAAATATTCATTAAGATTCATGAATTTTATTAATACATTAATACATACCCCCAACACTTTCTTGATTCGGTTCGGTAATTTAACTCTATCCTTCTATCTTTCTGATCGGATGCTGATTGTAAATTATGCTCGAAGCAGAAAAGCATTTAGATGGGGTTGAAAATTAAATATTGTTTTAACGTCTCGTACTTGTTGTACCGGAAAAATTGTGGATTTTTCCCACCCTGTTGCTGCGCAAGGATAACAGTCATAATAAGAAGTAAGCGTTTCTTTCTCTCACTGACTTAATTTAATTTTGTATTCGGATAGAATTTCTTCGAAAAAACTTGCTTCAATTAATATGATAAATAAAACGGCATACAATGTGTTGTTGTTTGACATATAACCAAATCGACAAACCAAAATAAGTTTCAGAAAAATAATGATTCTTAAAAATTTACCTCATTATGACATTTTTGCTAGAGAAGGATTGATGTTTTTATTTACTTACTGGAACAGTTTTCCAACTATGCGGAACATTTTTTTTTTAAAGCCGTCATAATTGTACTCATTGGTGTATAAAACAATGTAAACATTTTATTCTTTGAAAGACAATTGTTAGAATATGAATCTTTAAAAAAAAAAAAAAAAGTTAAACCTCTGCTTTTATGATTACTGCTGGTGACCGTTTTGCCCCGAGTACCCCTAGCTTGTAATCAGCGAAGTAAGACATCACCTGGAAAACACTTTTCGCTAACGCGCACGTGCTACTTAATCGGTCACCAGAGGTTTCGGTAGAGTTAAGCCAGTGCCCGTCTTATGTAGCTGTTTTGGGGGGGGGGCGCACCTACGACTGTAAAGAAGAGCTGCATTGTCAATTACAAAATTATCTGAAAACTCTAATCTATCGCCTCCTGCACTTTGCTGCCCCTAGGTGGAAGGTGGTTTGCCACTGATAACGTACTGCACTCACTACCTGTTGATACCTTCAGCGATAAGATGGAAGGCATTCTGCAGCACGAGAGATACATCAAGGTGGAAGGGGGGAGTGTGATATGTTTGGCGGGGGCGCCTGGCAGAGCGAGGCGCTATTTTAGGCTACGATTATTGCACCTTGCCATTGGACGACTCTTTGTTTTCTTTGCCGTTGGGGAGGATTTGGATTTGTCTGATGATATGACCTAAGATTGTATTTATTCCAGTGCATTTCCCAGAATGAGTGAACATTTAGGGGCAACGGTAGCTGGTTGCGCCGAAAGGTATGCAATGGGATGAAATTTGATTTCTTCAAGAAACCTTCGGTAGCATTACCTATTAGGGGCTTTTGGAGCGTTGCGAACTGGGCTCCTTATCAAAAGGATCACTCAAGAAGCAATATCCAGATTGATTGCACCTCGGCCTAAGCTCTTACAACCTCAGACAGAGAGGGAAACAATTGTCTCGACCGAACATGGCCTGTGCCGGGCCATGTTTCCCACGTTCCGATCGACCGGCGATGGCGAGCGAGAGAGTGACGTTTAACACGGGCGAGCCGCGGCGATAATGATGTGTGATGTCTGGTGGACGACGGGCAATCGCTCGTTCAGCTGTCACCGGATACAAGCCAATCGTGTCTGGCCCGGCGGAGTGTTTCACTGGGAGTGGGGGAGTGGGGAGGCTATAAAAGCCACCTGCCCTCTGGACGGCCAGCCGGTCAATGCGAGGCAAAGGGGGCCAAACTGCTAGTACTGCAAGTCGCACGCAAAACCACAATGAAGTGCCGATCGTGGGCCACGCTGGTGCTGCTTCTGCTCGTTGGATTAGGACGCGCGGACGGGCGCAGCATAGAGCCGCAGACGGGTGGCGCTGGGACGAGCCCGCGCTGGACGGTGAGACCGATGAACGTGAACTGTCCGCAGCCGTCCTGCATCACGGCGAAGGATCTCAACACGCTGTGGGCATCGCCGGACGCGACCCAGTACATACGGTGCCGGCCCGCCCCAACTGGCTACTGGATGATTGAGCTGAACTCCTGCGCCCCGGGCACGCTCTTCCAGTTTTCCCGTCAGACGTGCGTCGGCACACGGAACTGGTCGTCCTGCTGAAGGTTGGCGCGACACGACGTGCCTCGCCGGAAGTGCGTCAGAGTTTACAGTACCCGACCGATAGACAATCGCTCTGATAGTTGTGTTTGTGAGTGGACCGCAAATGATGTGATAGGTGGATAAATTGAGAGTTAGAAATAGATGCTGTAGTTTGATCGTTGATTTCACACTTTGCTGCAAGCAGTTCGTAAACCGCGCTTTATTTCCAACTCCGAAACGGAAGAATCTGTAGCGAAACCGGCGGCCGGCTTACGAGTCCGGTCGGGTCAGCGGCGCACAGACCGGTTCCCACTCCCAGTCGTCCCAGTCGACGCACTCGAGCTGGGACGGGTGGAACGCCTGATCCTGGCAGGAGCGCAGGATGGCCCGCTCGTTCAGCTTCGTACACTCCCAGTAGCGCGTCGGGTCGTAGTTGTGGCGCCAGAACCCCTGGTCGATCTCTTCCTTCGTTTTGCAACCCGGTTCACCGTTGCTGTTGTCCCGTATGCAGCGCGATGCCACCGTGGCACCCACGAGCACACCAAGCATCAGTACCATCAACGCTAGCACTGTTGATCACGAAGAAGACGTCGATTAGCTTACACACTGCTTGCGGACGCACTCTCATCGGCACAACCAAGCGCACGGTTCACTTGTCACTCTCAACGCGGACGTAGATCCAGGAGTGGGGGGGAGGGGTAGGTGGTGGGAGGCGATAGTTACTTACCTTTCATCTTGCAAACTTGGATGGAATGTCGTGAGACCGATCGATGGGTAGAGGTGTTTTATACCTATTTCCTGCCATGGCGGTGCCGCATGTTATCTCTGCCGTACGTCTCGTTGCTGGACGGGCAAGATACAATCGCCCCCGTTGATATCGATGCTGTGGCACAGAGAAAGCACTTACGAGCGGCGACACAATTAACTTAAGTAGTGGAAATGTTTACTCGGTCACCAAACTTGCACCAAACTTGTTGATGTCTAGCGTTTCTATCGAACTAGCCCTCCGGAGACACGGAGAAGCCGAGCGATGTCTGTGCAACTGTTGATGCCACTCCATATGACCTTCTCCATTGGTTTTCTCTTGCTCTTTCCAGTCCACAGACTGTTTCGAAATTATCACCAAGCAATCGCCAAAGGTTTGCGCCTTTGTTGGACGGAATGACTCAGCCTTCGGTGGTGTTACGCCGGCACCTTCAGGGATTCCAACGGATCCTACTGACAGCCCAACGACAAAGCACACACCGTCCACAACGGAGGCGATCGGAACACACGTCAACCCTGAGGAAGGAGGTCTAGGTGCTTTCGGTAGGTGCTGCTATCCCGTAACCATTTGCTGAACTCGCCCTTACTCGAATTCTCATCCTCCCTCTTCCAGGCATTATTATGATATGTCTGACCGTGGTCAGCACGCTGACCGTCGGCACCTGGTACATGGTGCGCCGACATCCGGACCGATGTCATCAGCTGCACTCGCTGTTGCTGTGCCGTGGACTGTTCAAGAACGATTACCCCAGCACGATGTACTCGCGGGTAAGTTGCATGCCCTGGCGGCACATCCCTTCGGCACGCGGGAGAGTAACGCTGTCGTGTTCTTGCAGGTGGACAACAGTGAAACTTCTAGCCTGCTGCTGAACCCCTCGAACGTGTTGTCGGACAGTGATGATGATATGCTGATATAGGCGCAACGGTGGGCCGCCCAAGATAAAACCGAACCGCAACCGACGTGTTGCTATTGTCGTTGTGCCGTCGTACTTCTGATAACAGCTTAACCAATTTGTTTTCCCTACCTGTGTAAAATGTTCCTTCTGAAACCAAAAAACAAAAACAAAAAGACAGGCGGAGCAAAAACGTCCTCGGCGGGCGGCAATGCATCCCCCTCCCCTCCCTCCCACAATCCAACGCGTTTTTCGAAGAGATGTTGTGATAAAGACAGGACACGAGCGGCCAGTAACTTTAAACGCAAAGCATCTTAACTAGCGAGACTGCAGAGAGACTGGAATGATTTCACGGTTAGTTACAATCCCCTTCCCTTGTCCTAGTCCCCAGCAACATGTATTCTTGCGCATTGTGCTCCTCCTCGCCCCGCACAGGTCCTGTTTGCGCAATTGCTGTGAGTTACTGTGATTGAGAGTAAAGTAAAAACTACGCAAACAAAACAAGAAAGAAAGGAAAGCAAGCACCAAAACAGACAGCGGCTTAGCTTGTAAGAGAAATGTCATTATGGGGATGCAGTGGATGGGCGAGTAATGGATGTGTTTAATATGCAAGAGCGAAGATGGGTTAAATGCTAGGATCAATTAAAGATAAATAAAGATGCACTGTTCGTCCTACTGTAGCTTCCTTAGTATAACGATCTTTACAGCTACTTCGTGATGAGCATATCATGATGACATAAGCACTTCTTCAGAACATTCGGTAAAATGTTGCAGTTCCATTTCCACCAAGTCATTTCAGACCAAGTTCCAACAGATTCCGCTCCTCTGCTAATGTCGATATCTCGTCTACGCATATGCTATATATCGTCATGTTTGAGACCTTGATGCAGATGTGCGTCACAGATAGCAAACTTTTAAGTCGTCTTCTTACATTGTTTTATAATTTAACTTAATGCTGCTTTGCATTTCGGCATTGTTATGTTATCATTAAAATCGATAGATTTTTACTAAACATACACAAGTCAAGATAACAAGTCTCATAAACTTTAACATGCATTCCTAACCATGTTGTTAGTTTTTTATACTTTTATTTACAATAAAACATTGATCACGATAAACCATTTTAATTTTATAAAAAAATAGTTTGAAAAATTTTCGTAAAACTGAATATACTACACAAAAAGGCAAACTCCAACCGAAAGTAACACAGGGAAGTGAGGCACTAGTAATGCGTTGTAGTAATGCGTGATTTTTGATGCGCCTACGATAGTACAAAATACTTAGTTAGACTTTGCGATGGCTAGACAGATTGCGGTGAATAATTGCTGCAAAGAACGAGTAATCTTAAGAACAGGGGCAGTCATGATTGTTCTTCAAGCTGTGGAAATATGCTTTGCTATTTCTAAAATTGTAACAATTACGAGGGCAATGCACTATGTAATTTTTTGTCAAACAGCCTCTTAGAGTCTCCATACAAGTTTTAGGGGAAATATATCGAAGCTTTACGTTTTGCAATTTCCTTATACAAACTAATAAAGAGTGCTCTAAACGAATAATGTAAAAAAATAATCTAACATTCGGTGGCAAGACGATTTGAAGTACTTACAGTAGTTACATTCTAGACCAATCACTTCTTTGAACATTTTCTTATTCCTGGCAAATGCTGCTTGAAAAGTAAAGGAGTAACATAATTTTTGAGGATGCGATGTCATTTTGAGCACAGCTTGTTTCTGTACAAACAAATTTTAACCAGTCCTTCTGTTATTAACCCTTATTGTTAGTTTTGCTACTGCTCATGTTTTTCATTTGGCTTTTTATGTACTATCTGTGACGCAAACTTTGTTGACTCACTATGTAAAGAAATAGATCAAGCGACTGCTTTGGATAAAACATATAAAATAGTAGCGAAATAAACCAAGTAAATTAGGCTTTGAGCAATTGCATGAATGATGCCTGTCTATCAAGCGAGTCCCACACGAAACAGTTTGGAAACCACACTTACTATATAGACCTTATCTTCGCCAACCTTTCAAGGATGTTGTCTATTAAGTTGCTTAAGAAAGAAAGATGATATAGTAGACGCTATCGTATTGGTCCCGTATCTATAAAGATAGATCGCGCCCTGCCGAGTGTGATTAATCAGTGGAGCAATCGCGGACTAGATTAGGGTGCGCGGTACGCTTTCATGGCTACATTGCCTTGGTTGCGTTTTTTCCCCCTCACACTCTCCCTAGCTTTCGCGTTGATAGCTGTCCCCGATATCTCTGGCAGGCTGATTGCGCCGAGCCTTATTTCTCGACCGCGCGTTTAAATCCAGCGTCCATTCGTGTCCGTTCCAGTGAACGGTGAAAGTAAGAACCATGCGCCTGGTGTTAATTCGTTTCGCGTTGCTGTGTGTTCCGCTACTGGCGGAAGTTTGTGTGGGCGACCAGGTGGAGGATGTGGCCGCCCGTCACTATCCCGTCGACTGTGTGGTGCCGAGCTGTATCACCGAGCAGGATCGTGCAACGTTGTGGCCGTTCGAGGATCCGAACTTTTTCCTGAGCTGCGAGCCGACCGGTGAGTGGGAGCTAGTGCGCCAACCCTGCACCGGCCGCCGGTTGTTTGATTTTGCCCGACAGCGATGTGTGACACCAACCGATTGGGAGGAACCGTGCGGGAATCTCGGCAGCCCGGGCCCGATGGAACCGTGCCCGCAGGTGCGCTGCGATACGATGGCAGATTTGCGTCGTTTGTGGCCGGTCCAGCAACCGTTCAACTTTCTGCAGTGTATCCCGCAGGCGAATGGTGGGATAGCGCCAGTGGTACAGCATTGTCCTTTCGCGACACTGTTCAGCACGAGGCATCAGGCTTGCATTACCGTGCAACGCTGGCAGCCGGATTGCACGTTCGACGGTGAGCCTACCCCGGGCCCTACCCCGGGCCCTACCCCGGGCGATACCGATCCGCCGACAACGACACCTGCTACAACCACTCAACCAACGCCGACAACGACACCTGCTACTACCACTCAACCACCGCCGCCAACCACCACCGTGCCCGGGTGGACGCTTTGCCAGCGACCGATCTGCGAACGAGAAGATCCAGTCCTCTACCCGCACTCCAATCCGTCCTTCTTCTGGCAGTGCGTACCGATGCCGGACGGATTCTGGGACGCGCTGTTGAGACCGTGTGCCGCCGGCACGTACTTCCACTTCGGGTTGCAGCATTGCGTCTTTCGGGCCGATTGGGAAAACTTTTGCCCCGTGTAGGGCTAGTGTTGGCTAAGTGGAAGATTTGTTTTGTAAAATTGGTATTCTTCGGGAGGGAGAGGGAAAAGATAACAATGACACGGACTCGGAAACGCAGCAAAACAAGATAAGGGTACGCTTGTGCGACGCGGCGGAATCATTTCCGGCAATTAGATGGCCCGTGTTTTATAGATCTTGGGTACTATAAAAGGGTGGCTGACCACAGTCCCGGCAAACAACCGACCGATCAAATAAAAAATCAACCAAACCGAACACAACGCAAGGTTTTAAACTCCATCTATCAAACATCACGGCGCGCGCACCGATTTACAATCAAGCGAAACGACCCTCCACGTGTGCTAATTTTCTGAGAAAATAACGATATCTTTTTTCAGTGGAGACGCGATAATACAACCGTTTATCCTTTAAGCTTATCAATATGTCGTGTATTCTGCACTGTTACTTACATAAAGCTTCTGTTCGCATTTCTTGCTAAAACCTCTACATCGGCCTTTATACGTTGATAACGCTAATTTTGGTCATGCTTCCCAACAGGCCGAACCGTGAATCATACAACCATGTTGGCTATCATGCATAATGACCGTGCTCTACTAGGAGGTGCATTAGTGCCCGCAGCATAAAACAGTAACAAGCATTTAAGGCTGCAAATAGACAACTTGCATCCAAACTCGAATAAACTTGGTTGTCAAAACCATTGGCCCTCCGGGATTCATATTCTCGCTCCCTAATCTATTCTCGGACTCGGGCTCCTCTCTCTTAATGTCGCTACTTTTCCTGCCCATCACTGTAGGAGCCGTGGTCCTTGTAGTTTTCGATTATGAGCGACTTGTGACGGCGCAGCGTCACGGATAGATTTTCCGTGCGGGGCGTCACCGAAACAATCTCGACCCGCGACACCACCAGATGATCCGGATTGGACGGGCTCGGTCCGCGTACGACATCGATTTCGTCCTCCACCTCCAGTTGGGCGCTCTTCTTCAACAGCCGCTTCCCGTTCACCCGTATCTTGCTGTCGTAAAACAGGGCCTCCACCTTGTTCCGGGCAATCCCCAGCCCTGCCTTGAGCAGAAGATCTGCCCGCATCGAGTTGACGGTCACGCGTACGGTACGGTTGTGTTTGTCCCCGAGCAGCTCCTCAAACTCGTCCCCTTGTCCGCTGCCTTCCTCCTCCTCCTCGTCCAGATCGTCGTCCTTTGCGGGCTGCTGTTTGCCATACTTCTTGCCGGACTTGCCGCGCACCGGCTGATGGTTGTGTAATGTTGATGGCAGCAGTGGCAGCGTTGTTCGGCTGATTGGTGTCCGGCTGTGTAGTTGTTGATGGGGCACCGGAACTAGATCCTTTACCGGACCGGATCGAAGCGCACATAGGCCGGCCCGAACGAGAGCAAACGTTTCCGGGGTGAGCAAGCGTCTCGGGCGTAAAATAAAGGACATTTTCGTGTGTTTCTCGAGTGGTGGCGACCGATGTTTTCGTAGCGCGGCACTGTTTTGTTTACGGTTTTGGGCTGCTGTCAACAGCTGTCAAAAATGGTCGTTTAGGGATGAAGCTTACTGGTTCTGCTGTTAGATGGCGCTGCGGGAAACAAAAGCACCACACAAAGTTTTACCCAAAGCTCTTCCATCGCAAAGCTTTGGTGAAGTAGAAGCGTTACGCGGCGTTATGCGTTAGCGCAACGTAAAGGAATTCAAATTTAAATTTACATTCTACCCGTATCTCGAGACAGGAGGCAGCCTTGCACTAGTAAAACCACATTTGGAGTAAAGTATATTAAAGAGAAAATGCACAAACACTTTAAACCAATATTACAACACCTCCGCAAACCACGTGGCAATGCGCCGCTTCATGTCAAGCGTCAGGTCGGTGGAGCAAACGTCCATCGCTTTCTGGTGGAAGACGGGTGACACGCGCGGATAAAAGGCGTACACGTGCCCCAAATAGCCGAATGAGAGCATCTGTACCAGGCGCAGCATCGGCAAACGGTGTGCCTGCCGTAACAGCTTTGTGGTGAAACTTTCATTCGCTTTTGCGCCACCTTCCAATGACTTATTACCGCCGTACTCCCATCCCATCTCGATGGCTTTCGTTAGCCCGAGTGTATAGATCTGATAGGTCGGGTAGAGGCAGTACGGCATGCCAGCCAGAAATCCTGCCACCGCCGCATGTTCCACTTTCTCCCGACCAGTGTAGCGACCCAGCAGACAGCATACCGCCCGGAAGATACCGACGTAGCATGCGAGAAAGAGACCAAGCTTGAGGTTGCAGGCGGCACGAAATTCCGCCCCAAAGATGGCCAGTGGGCGCTTGGCGAGCAGGTGCCATTTGCGTAGAACGGCGCGGCCTGCCTCCAGGATGATGCCTACCATGCCGTACTTAAGCATACCGTCGGTGAGATACTGCCAGCACCGGCCGGCATGGCTGCAGACGGTCCCCTCGCTGTTGTCGGCGTGCCCCGTGTCCGGGTTTACGAGCCAAAACTGCTTCACGTAGCCGCTGCGCAGACAGGTCAGTATGGTGGAGCTGTACGCCATGAAGGTAAGTGTGGCGAGCATCGTCGAGCGACGCGCGTGCCGGATGGCAGGGATGGTACTCTTGCGCACTGCAGCCTCCAAACTCTGAAAGGTAGCAGATTCTTTGGTGAGAGATGCTTCGGCATAAGTTGAGCGGGAATCGTGCAGATGATACCATGTTGAAAAAGGTGATCGCTTGCAGACGAAGCAGCTGCTTGGGCAGGGGTGGTCCTATCGCAACGCCTAGCAGACAAGGCCAAAACATAACACACCAGTAATTGAGGCGGCCGAGCAAATTGCTGTCCAGCGGGAAAGAGAGACATCACTCACTTGTCAAGCTTGCCAAAACAAAAAATAAACTCACTGTAGTACACACTGGGCCGACAGGGACAGGGCGGCCTGTACGTAGGTGCAGAGCGAAATGTACACATACTGGAGCGAGTGCTCGAGCAGGTACCGTGCCGTAACATCGTTCAGCTTTACCAGCGGCGGTAGCTTCGAGCACCGGCGCGGCATGGGAAGGAAGAAAAGAAACGAATCAGAACATCAGCAGCACACGGTGACGACTCTACGCAACAGTCGGCGGGGTCGTACCACAAGCAGCGGAATGTACAGCTTAAAGCTGCCCGGCATTATGGTCCGCCAGAAGTGCACATTGTACCGGAGGCAGCTGGCGAACTGTGGGTGCCAAAGGTCGCGGCAGGTCCGGCCGGCCGCAACGCGCTCGAACAGCAGCTTACTTGACGACACCATACCGCACACTGAGCCGGCATGCCGAACGGTCTGGCGCTTTTTTGGAAGCGCTCGAGTGCACAAAAAAACACCAATACTAAGGTGCACTTTCGGGAGGGTTTATTGGGTCGGGAGGTGTCTTGTTGCGTGTGTGTGTCACAATACCAAAAAAAAAAGAAGGTTGTGGTTTAATTGGGTGTTGTCGCTTCGCTGCAGGCGTGTTGGGGAAGCTTCAGCAAGCGCTCCACGAATGTTCGAGCATCCAGGAGACGAGCCGACGCTTGAGCCGCTCCACCCGGAAGTCGGAGCAGTAGTTGACGCACTTGGAGTTGAACGGTGGCGAGAGATGCGAGTGAAAGACGAGCGCATGGTACATGTAGCCGATCGAGAACATGTGCACCAGCCGGAGGAAGGGGACTCGCTGGAGCAGCTCCATCCATCTCGGCATCACCTTGCTCGTGTTGTGGCGATGCTCCCAAGACATCTGTAAAGGTGAGGGATACTGGATGTAAGTGAAACGCGGCACTGGGTCCTGTAGCTGTTCGTCACCGACCTCAAGAAATTTGGTAAAGCCAAGCGTAAACAACTGATACTTTGGGTAGAGCAGGTAGCTTACACCGCTGAGCAAACCGGCGAGTCGAGCATGGGCAGGACGTTCCCGACCCTCGGCATGAGCCAACCAGCAGCTAATGCCACGGAAGCTTCCAACGTAGGCCGCAAGAAACAGGGACAACGACAAGCTGATGGCTTTGCGCAGCTCGGAGAGGAACCGGGGCGGTTCCCCGTACATCAGTGCACCCTTGGACACTAGGGCACGGGCAGTCTCGATGGTAAAGCCTGCCAGTGCGTACTTCCAGACGCCCTGCGGAAATGAAAAGCGCATTAAGCACACTAGGAGCGCTTGGGAGCAGTGGAGTGTTGGGAAGATCACTCACATCCAGGATGTACGATGAACACGAAGCTTCATGCAGACAGGGTGTGCTGTTGCGCTGACCGTCCTGCTCGGACGTTGCGGGATAGATGATCCAGAACTGGTTGACGGTTTCGGCCCGCAGTACGTTCATTATCCTGGCACTGAACAGCATGAAGCATACCGTGGCCCACAGCTTCGAGCGGCGCAGGATCTGCAGGAGCGGCATCTTGCTTTTCTTGATCATCACCTCCAGCATCATGTTGAAGTAGGTGATGCCCTGCAGACGAAGATGGACGTGGGGCAATCGCGGCACGAGTGCTGCACTCACAAACCCCGGCACACCCATCAGGCAGTAGTAGTGCAGCTTGCCAAACAGTTTGCTGGATGGGGAAACAGCAGAGAGTACAGGGTTTGCGTCAGTCAAGGGTAGAGAAAACGAGATACAGATTGATCCTTACTAGAGTAAGCACTGTAGCGTGAGTCCACTGATCGCTTGGATGTACGTTTTGAACGAAATTGATGCGTATCCCAGGATGTGATTCCACCAGTACTCTGCCGTATAGCCGCCACCTTTGACGAGCGGTGGAATCTGCGAGGTTTTGCGAGCAGGTGTCAATAGGAACCTTCTTGACTGCTTGATGGGGTTTTGATACGGGTTTGATCGAGCGTCGCCACACACCCACACTTACCACCAGCAGCGTGAGGTACAGCTTGTAGCTTCCAGGGAGCAGCGTTTTCGTTATTTCCACGAACGACTGCCAGCAGGTTGCATATTCGGGATGGCACAGATCTCGACAGGAGCGGCCCGCCGTCACCTGGTAGAAGCATTTGCTTAGCTCGGACATCGCGACAACTAGCTACACGCAACACACGCCCTACACCATCGGCTTGGCACGTCTAAATGGCGCGTGTTTACGCTCCCAAACTCCCGGGCCATGGAAATTATGCGCACTCTAAAGCGAAAGGTCAATGACACTGCCCGAATGTGGCCGGTTCCGTCCGCACAAGCGACGCCGGGAACGGTCCGGGCGGGAATCAGAGGCATTGTTATATTGTTGGTACCGAACACGACACACAGATGTCACTAGTAGGCTCGAATTCGAACGGAAAACATTAACGGCCGTAGATTGGAGCGGGTTCTTTGGTTGAGGGAAGAGTTACTGCGTCACACCTTACGCTAGCTTAAGTTGCAAAGTTGTTCGTCCTTAGAACAGCTAACTACCGACCACACATGATGTATAATTAAATACCTATAAGCAACTACGTAAAATAGTGTAAGCTAACGCCCCCGGCGTGGGCAACGGCCGCAGGACTGAAGCTTCGTCGTCGAAGTCAATGCGGGGTTAGGTAGCGGGCGGCAAAGTTTTCCGACGCCGTTCGGGAGCTGGAATGAGCGGGACACGTTTGAAGGTATGCTAAATTTTGTTTTCTCTTTTACAGTGCACTCCATACTCACGCATAGTTCGAACAGAGGTCGATAAACTTGTGGGCAAACCTGGACATCGCCCACGGGTAGTAGGCACGGGAGTACGTAACGTAGCACATGGAGGCGATCCACACCAGGGAGGAAAAGGAAACCCGGTCCAGCTGCTGTACAACCGGTACCTTAGCGTACTTCTCCACCAAGAAGTTCCAATGTGTCTGGATAGTGTTTGAAAACGAACAATAGTAAGATAGTTTATAAACTTTCATCTAAAGTCCAATAGTAAGTACAACATGAATTATAAATCGTGTTTATATAGACATTAAAAATAACATAAAATTATTTCGAACGAGGCCTGGAACTTTTATCACATTTTAGGGATGTCCTCCGATACTTTCCTACGAGGGCAGCTGCACTTCTGTAGAAAGTTTTTGCATTTAAATTGAACATTATTTGTCAATCGGTCAAATTTCTGACTGTTTTGCAGTTTTTTTGGGAGTAAGTTTGAGAACTTTTTATAGCTGCCCTCATGCTAGCAACAATTTTTATTAGGTATTAAAACACTGATTGGTCCATGTGTATAAAAGTATCAGGAGTATCTTTAACCTTTAAATAAAGCTTAGGCTTATAGAGCGATCAAGAGATAACATGATTTGAGCCATACTCAATTTGTAATAAGTCAGGGAAATAATTTCAAAGATCTAAACAGACAAGGAACTTCAATAAAAAAAAAAAAACTGGGAATGCAAACCAAGCAGACTTTTCGACTGATACAAATTCAAGTAGAATCCCTAATATTTAAAAAGCGATTGCAGATTATGATCACTGTTTTCTTCAACATTTTCAGTAGCTAAACCAAGTTATAATTGGACAGCTTCCAATTTTCGAGAAGTTTGTACTCAAATGTTTTGTGTACAAACTGTCGAGAACGCATGTTTATGATTCGACTTTGATAGACGCATGTACGATTCACCTTCAGGATTAGATATGGTCAGAGGGCTTGCAGGGAGGTGAGCTTACCTGTGTCAGCGCACATACGGCTAGGTTGAAGATGTTGTAGCTCGGGTAGATGTAGTACCAGCAGCCACTGACGAAACCGGCGATGGTGCTATCATCCGTCTTCACCTGCTGTCGACGCCTCGCCAACAGGCACGTAACGAGCTGGATTTGCAACACAAAGAATCAACATGTAAAGCGTATGCAGACGCGCCGCGTTCTAGGACGCAATAGACGAACTAGGTGAACGTCAGTAGGTCACCTAGTGTTGCCCTTGAAGCGCTTTCGGTCGCACAGCGTTCAGCACCCGAAACTCACCCGAAACGTTCCGTTGTAGAGCGTCAGGAAGAGTATGAGCCGGTAGCGTAGCCGGAGCAACGATCGCATCCTTTCCGTAGGTGGCTGTTGCCATTGCCCAGCGGTTACGATCAGTCTTCGCGCTAGCTCGAGAATCGCCCCGAACGTGAAGTACGTGCGCACGCCGCTCAGGACGTAGCGCGCACAAGTAGCTTCATGATGGAGGCAAACGTGGGGAACTTGCGTTGGACACGCACCATTATGCTTCCCGTTGACCGGACAGACCGGCTCGCTGGAGTGCTTTCGCTTGAGTGGCTGAATGAACCAAAACTCCGTCCGGTGGCGCGTGCGGCTTGCAAACCGTGCAATCCCTGCGCTGATGAGCATGAAGCACACTGTGCCGACGACGCGGGAGTCACGCATCCACTCGACCACTCGGCTTTCGCGCGACTTAATCCAACACTCAAGGTTCTGTGAAGGGAGAGCGAATGCGGATGTGCGGTGCGGGAAAACCGGCTACAAGACGGGTTGGTCCGAAAGGCGCACTTACCGCGACGACGATGGCCTTGGTGTGGGTCGTCTGCACGTACGCGGGCATCAGAAACATGATGCACGAGCCCAGCAGAGGGGCTAGCGAGACGGAGAAGTTGTCATGGATCCGGCCGGTGGCGCGCATCATCAGACAGAAGGCGCCGGTCCAGCAGTTGGCGACGCACAGCGCGTTCAGCATCATGGCACCGAACTCACGAGCCGTCTGGCAGAGGATTGCACCGGAAACCGCACGTCGGTGGTAGATGAGCAGCAGCAACCGCAGCAGCGAGATGGGCAGGAAAAAGTGCACATTGGAGCGGACGGTGCCGAAGAAGTTGTGCCACGCGAACTGTCCGCATCCGACGCCCGGATGCAGTATGTCGCGGCAGGTAGCGCCTGCGACGGCCTGCTCGAAGTACTTGCTCAGTGCAGACATCTTCTGCTACCGTCGGCACGATCGCTCACCACACAAATGAGTGGATGGTGCGGTGTCCCATCGCACACTGGTCTCCAGCGCTTGACCATCGCGTGCGATCTCCTCACCGATGCCTTGGTCCCCGGGTGCGCGGCGGAGGGGACAGAGGAGACCGAAGGGCCCCACGGGGTGGAGGACGCAGTGGAGCAATGTCGCGAAGCAATTCGGGGTGGCTTCAACTTCAACACACCTTAGCATTAATTAGCCACCAAACTATCGCGTGTGCGCGCGCACGACAGTAGTTGCCGGACCGTTGCGCTTTTGGATTAGTGTGTGAACTCTCCATCTCTCTCTTTTTCTCTCCCTCTCTTTCACTGTGTCCGATTCTCCTCCATAGTTTGGAAAGGTAGTGGAAGTAGTGGCGGCAGAGGGCACAAAAAATGGAACCAGCTCTCGGTCAGCTAAACACTTGATGTATAAATGCATGGTAATGGTAGAAAATCGGTACAACCGATCGACAACAAGCCGTCCGGAGCGCACGGCAAGTACAAATTCTGTTTGCCTCCTCCTTCTCCTCCTCCCCGTGCTATACATGGGGTTAGGGGTGCAGACGAGGTCGTAACACACACAAATACTCATTCAAACCGGTAAGCAGCTCCAATTGTCTTGAATTAAGCGATTCGCTACGATCTCTTCCGCACAGACGCTTATCGTGTTGTGACGACCCCCGGAGGTAGTGGAGCCTATGATAAGACGACTCGATTCGCATGACGAAATGAATTTTTCCCTTTGTCGGTGAGAGTTCGCGTTGTCCAACGAGCCTTGGAGGGGAGACACTTATTTCTACATTAACCCCCCCCCCCCCCCCAGTTACACAAGCTGGTAGATTTCGTGTTTTTAATCGTCTCCAGCAGGGCACAGCTGCAAAAGTACCTTCTGCGTTGCGAACACGTCATGTTTATAGAGGGCGCTTTAACGACTTGCACTTTGAGGTCTTGTTGTAAGCTACATCACACCTGGGAAACTAAAGCTCTTTAATCACGCAGACTCCTACAGTGGCTCACACAGATATCTGCGAGGCATCTCACGGAGCTACAAGGTCCTACTCAACTATCTAGAATGGCCAGGTGTATGCCATCAATTAAATGGCGAAAAAAATGTGTACTGCAGCGAGTAACGCGCTTGGCCCAAAAAAAATAAATAAACGCTGTCTTTGCCGCGTCTCCCCATAACCTCACAACCTTGAGAGCATTGTCCGCAACGCGTGTACGTGAAGCACCTTCGGTGACGCTATTACCGATTTTTTGCTTCTTGTTGTTTGCTGTTCGCTTCTGTAACTGCTGACGTCGTAACAGCGTCTGGGGTACAGTCGTCTTTGACGCGCTATATCTGGCCGATTTGGGACATTATTTACCACATGGGAATGCTGGAAAAGACGGACACCGTGGATTCTTCTCATTCCTATAATTATAAGATAAAGAAAGAAAGAAGAAATAAAAAATCATCATCTGATAAAAACATGAATACGGTTTTGGATATCAAACTTAAACCGTAAACAAAACATAAAAAAATGCCCGTGTACATTAAGAATTATATTTAAGAGATAATCTTGTTAAATTTGTGACGTGTGACTTGTTTGATTGTCTAACATAATTGAAAATGTGTATACTTTAAACGTTTAAAACATGCATTTTTTTGCGATTACTATCGATTGTCGGTAAACAAATGTACCAATAATGTAAATAATGTTTGCAAGACCAGTTCAAAGTCATGAGCTTCCAAGCAGATGTAACAGATTATCTTTTGAAGCGTATGAGACTGGTGATTGTATATTCCCGGATGTTTTTTTGTTTCTTTGAAGAATTTCTGAAGTATCTTGATGAACATCTTTCGATGTCTTATCTTACCAGTGTTGGAATGTGAGTGAGATACATATTTATAGCGAACTAAAGTTTTTAAATCTTATGATTTATCTAGCTAGTTCTTCTCAGAGGGTTAACGTCCACTATATCTATTATACCACTATATATAATTAGTTCTCTATTTGACTCTTTTGAAGGTTAAAATTCCAAAGAGTTCTTTCGTTCCAGATTCCCACCGGGTGAGGAACTGCCTCCAAACCTATCCAGGTACGTGATATTAATAGTCTAGTAAACCAAGAATGGCCGCTATAACCAAGATGGCCGTTACACCTGGAATGCCTATAGTCAAATTACTGTCCTAACTTATCCACTCTGATTTAACTCCTTCCCTAAAGATATTTATTTCAGCATCTAAAATGAAAAAATCTAAAGAACAAAAAAACATGGAAGAAAATTCCAATGAATTGTTTATATCTTTCATCAATCGTATTAAACGTAGCTAGAGACTTCGTCAATTTTAGGGTGTCCGTTTAATTCCGTAATGTCCGTAATTGCACTTAAGCGAGTTTAAAAAAAAATGTGTTCTGACCTTTGTTTTTTCTCGAGGACAAGTTTTTATGGAGCAGCTTAAAAGCTGATCATTTCGTTTGAAGTCGTTTGAAGCTACCCAAGATTCGTCCGCAAAACTCCATCGCATTAAATGTGTTTCGGTGCCCACGAAACATACAATATGTAATGAACACTCAATCATGTTCACAGGATTGCTGGATTTCTGCCGGCTTCCCAAAATCGGACGTTGTAAATCTTCCACCTTTCTAAGCTACGATAACTCAACGCCTGGGCTTGGAATGATAAATGTGCAGTCCCCACCTGTGCCCATTCTTCTTGGATTATTTCCCCAATTACTTCCTAAAGGACAAGCAGAAAGTCATCGATATTGCGCTTTGCGGTGAATTTGGGCATCCGACGTTGCCAGCGCCCATCCTGGAGACGGGCAGGCATTCAAATTAAGCCGTTTGAAATCGGGTGTACAGTTACGGTAGCTAATTTAAATTAGCTGTCGTCGGGGCACCGGTCCCAAAACATCGTGGCGCAGGGTGGCGTCTACGAAATGTGGGCTTTTTGATTTATGATTCATATCTGCTAAATAGATGCTGGCTCCGGACAAACATTGGTGCTTCTCCAATGTGTGGAGCGAGCTGTCTATTGATAACGTGGTCTCACAGACCGTCAATGTTCTCCACAACTCCCATCGAGGACGATTGGGGAGCAAGACGAAATTCTGCAGGGATGAAGCCTTCCCGTGGGGCGTTGAGAGAATTCTCTGTAGAGCACTGGACGACCGCAGTGATGGTGAAAGGCCGTCGCCCCGATTGGCATATCCAATTATCGTGTGCAATTTAGCAACCGGTTGGCCCGATACCCTAGTGCATTAGTCTCTGTAAAGCCAGGTGCTTCCCTTTCTTGGAGCCCCCCTACCGCGGTAGAAAGGGATGAGATTTCAAAAATTGATGCTATGCTAATCAAAGACAACCTTCAACAACTTTGGAAAAGCCTTGGAAAGAGGAGAGCCTTTTTGGAGGTTCAGCTCTCTTTTGTGACTTCCGGAAACCACACAGATCTGACTATAGGTACACCAGCCTCTAGGTTACGATATCCTGACTCGCAGCGAAGCATTGGTTACTACTGACGTGTAATCATGTTTCAAACTCAAATCTCACTTGCATGCAAACAAACGACTTCTAATGATTTTAGAACCCCTACCTACATTCCTCCCCTCGCTCCTCCGAACCCGACGAAACCTGCCACGGTAGGGCCAGTGACTAGGTGTATTCATTTCAAATTGCTACTTTGCCCACAACCAACACCATCTCCGCCCTGCTAGCTTCTCATCTCCAAATCCTTGGTGCAATTAGTTCAACAACCGGTTTCCATCCCGTCCTCCCACTCCCTCCCTCCAAACCCCCTAATTGCATGATATTCAAAGCCGAAGACATCGTCGACTCGAGGGAAGAAGAGAAGAGAATACACCCCTGGCTGGGAGGGGAAAGAACTATTAATCGAAATCGTCAATCGAATTTGAGCTCATCTTGTCCCACACACACACACACACACACACACACACACACACACACACACACACACACACACACACACAGGCGTACACGCAAACGCTATTTGTCTTCATTGCATTTGCTACTTCCTGCTTCACGGTTTGGCGGGGTTGTTTGTGGAGGGACGGTATGTGTCATGGCCGCGGAACGATAATGATGCGCGCGGCTTCGGATCATCATCATCATCCACTTTTCGGGCATTCGACGATAAACTCACCGATAATGTGCTCAATAAACATCGGACCAAATACCAGCCCCCCCAATGTGTGTGTATGTGTGTGTGTGTGGGATGAAATGTAGCGGAATCAAGTGGAAGCTAAACATGGATGCTCTCTCCCACTTCCGGCCGGCTACGAAAGTGCTGCGGGATGCATCCGGGGCTGCCTCCGGAGCAGTTAATTACTTTGCAGCGTCTTCCGAAAGGCAGCTGGCTCTCACACGCACACGACGAAGATCCTGATATATGTGGAGAATATTATTCATTATGTAAACATTAATTTGATGATAAGAGTAATTTGCACTTGACAAATTATGGCTATATTTTAAGACATTAGGTTAGGCGAATGAGCCAACGCGCGCGCTCAGCGCTCGACGGTTGCATGCTTTCAGGCGCGCCAAACCACCGGCCGGATGATGTTTGGTTTGGAAGGAAAAGCCCCAAACTAATTCGATTACCATTATCGTTAAGTGCCTTCAGGATGGCCGTTTCCTGCGCTGCCAGGCATCGGGTTCGCAATCTCGACGGCTGGACTGTAACCTGCAACTGTTTTGAATAATCATTACCGGCTCCGGAGATTGTGCACCAAACGGCACAAAGGTAGTGTGATGAGCACATGTAGGTCACACCGGCGGAAGGCGAAGCGGGTGGTAGTTACGGGAGCACGGGGCAGTGAGAGACGTTACTCCTTCGGGTGCTGGTAAATACAGCGAAGTCTTACAGAAAGATCGTCAAATTAAACGTTCTATGCTCAGTTTTCTTAAACGCTTACAATAGTTGACTGAACACATTAGAAATTTTTGTGAACCGAGGGAGGACAAATACTTTATTGTTAATAAAATATTTCATCTAAGCTGGTAAAGAGCGTTTAATGCTCTTCTTGGATTACATTTCGCAGCAACTGAATGTGTTCTCTTTTAGTACAACTGCAAATTTAAAGCTTTTATTTACTTGCTCTTTGCAAAGACATGTCACATGACGAAGTTCTGACCAGAGGTCTCCACCGTTGATGAGGCGACCCGTTGGTTGACTGGTGATGGCGCACGTCATAAGGCCCAACGTTCTGTCGAATCCCGTTCTAACAAAGGCTTTCTCGTTGTACACAGTACAGAGTACTCTGCTATAAGTAGAGGAATTTTTAGAAAGCCCTTGACCCTGCAAATGCTATTGTGCTGCTTAAAAACGAGAATTTTATCACCTTTGTAGATTATGTTGTAAGTAATAGGTAGGCTTTATTACCTTTAATGTGCTTTCTTCTTCTTTCGAATCAGATTAACACAAAACGGTTGTTCGTACTCAATGGATTCAGATTTTTTTTTATGAATAAATAATAATGTATGGTAAAGATTCTCGTAAGGACTCAAGGATTGGGCAAAATGAAATAGAAATAAAATTTACTACACGAAGACCATTTGGTCAAATGCAGCCTGAAAGGGGAGTTTTGATAAGCTGATCAGTAATTGAGTAAGGAAAAAGTTAACTGTGATGTAGTCTTGGAACACTAAGTGACTTGGAACATTTATTTACTGAGTCGAATACTATTCTTCGTTAAACTTGCTAAGATTGATAAGGAATTTCGTCATTAATTCGTTTTAAACTATGCATAGTTATAAAAATAATATTTTTTAACATGAAATTGGTCCTCCTAATATGACAGCGGGGTATGAAGTGGAGTTACAAATATCTTCAATCGTATAAGCTGTGAAGTAAGTAAGATATTTTATCTGCTTCTTTGGATTGCAATACTTGTTACATTATTTTGTTTAAATTTTTATTTATATTGTAAGCCATTTTGTAAGCCATTTTAACATAAAAAAATGTTAAATATGGTGAACGATAAACAACTGAAATAAAATAGAATAACATAGAGGTTTAAAGCATTGCTCTACATTCAATAATTTGGCTAGAAAGAAAATGTTTGTATCGCGTGTCTGCTTAGACAGTGCCGAACGTAGAGTTATGCTGAAATATTTTTCTAATTTAGCAATACGGCCTTGTCGTTACTACGGAAAAAAATCTGTTATGTACTATACATACGTTAAAAAAAATGAATGTTAAACTTAATGGTTGTAAAATAACGTTTTGCGTAAGTTTACTTACTCTGTTCTCGAGGCGTCTTTATCACCCCGTGATACCATACCCGCTGGCCGACGTTGTGGTTGAGGGCTTTGCCGCAATCGGACGAGTGTATTGATTTCTCCATCGATTTATCAATTTGTCCCTGTCGGCACGAGATGCTTATATTGCTCGCTCTTCCCCGTTAAACAGCCGCCTTAAACTGCCTCCATTAAGGTTCCGTGGCGCCTATAAACAATCAAACACAATCGACGTGCTAAACGGCTCGTAAAACCGGGAAGAACACAAAACATTGTCGCTTCTTTTCGACACATTAGCAAAAGTTTCTAACGTGTGTGTGTGTGTGTGTGTGTGTGTGTGAATGCAGAAAGCAAAACAAAACCGAAGGCAACAATTAAGGACTTCTGCTTTCAAAAAGGGACATACACATATATAGCATCCTAATCTCTGTTCGGATACATCATCATGCTCATCATCGGATGCATCGCTCGGTTTTAGCGGTAGCGATGACTCGCTACCATGGCAATGGCGTTGCCTCGCTCCCGTTCCCTCATGACAACGGGGGAAAAAACCCCCCAAGGGAAACGACACAACGTTACGGTTAAAATCAAAACACACACACACACACTCCCCGAGCTGAAGTCACTGAACCCCTGATCCGGTTGGCAGGACCACATCGCTACGTGTGACACATCCAGATAAATGACAAACTGCTCCGACCAGCGTTTGGCTGGCGGCAAAACAGAAGATCCGACCTGTAGCGTGCTGCGATGTATCATTCATTGTGGCTGGGCCGCTGCTTCTTGAAGATGATTGCAGAAGGTGAGACGAGAGGTGGCCCCTTTTTTGTTTCGGGTCGGTTTTCCGTCCCTTCTTATGGGGTGTTTTTTTTTCCTTCCGTTGTTTTCGCGCTCTTCTCGCCCAAAACCCATGTGTGCCATGCGGGCTCATTCATTTCCCAACATCCTCGAAGGCGGGAAGGCACGGGGTAAACGATCTTTGTTAGGTTTATGAATTACAAATTTCCGCCTGCTAATAGGCAACGCTTCTTCGCTCGCTACATGTGCTTGTTTTACGTTTTATTATCGACTGTATTTTACTTGTAAAACTTCAACAAGCATCGGTGCGGCGAAAGGGAAGACGGGAACACACACAAATCGTTTTTCCAGCCGAAAACTGTCAAAATAAGAATGACACAAAACGGCAAACCGCTTCTTTCTCACATTGTGGCCGGGTGGATCACTACCAGCATCGTTCCGTAGCAGCACGCAGAACGTCGAAAGGGGCGCCGCTGGAAAGGATTATAAATCTTGCTCAGGGCGTTTTGATTTTACAAGCGCCCCGTATCGGGTTTTATTGCCAACCTCGGAGTTTTATAACTTCAACGGTTCGCCTTTTTAGCACACGTTATATTGCAGTGCATGTCCTGATCTGGGACAAATGCGCAGCGCTAGCTCGATTCCGGGCGGTCGGACGTTTGGTCGGAAGGTGGACCGTAAAACCGTTTGGAAATGCATCGCCCCGGCAGATGGGGAGCAGTTGAGAAGGATGCTTAGATGCAAAACCACAAAACGATTGACGGTTGAGTGTCGTTTGGTCGCATGTGCACCGTGCACGTTACGTGATGTTTTATTGACCAGTATCGGGCGCTATAAAGTTGGACGAAGCCCATGAGTAGTGTTGGTTCAAGTGGCTCTTTTCCGGGAGCGGAGCGACCCACACACGCACTCGGTAGTGATTACTCAGTTTGGAACTACCTTACTCCTGCTAGAGCTAGCGGACTCTATCTGTATTAACTTACTTGCTTACTTATCCGGCACTACGATCGCTTTGCGGTCTTCGTCTGCTCAATTCAAGCAAGCACGAAAAACTTACTTACTTATTATTGGTTAAAGATAAAAACGGGCACAGCGCTCCATGTAGGAACTAACGATTATTGGAGTGAAGCACATTCACGCTAGTGTTGGGTACTCCGAAGTGGAGTCATCGATCCACTCCTGCTCCGGTTCTGAAAAATTGTTTGCGTCTTCAGCTAAACCATCTGGCGATTTTAGTGAGACTTCTAATACAAATGAATCCGGCCAAATCCGATTGACATCGTTGTTTATTAGCATCGGACGAAAGCAACATTTATCATGATCATGATGACGTCACTAAAACTCGCACTTTGAAGAGTTAATCGATTGAATTTACTGTAAATAGCACTTGTCCAGACTACTCTGGAGCAATCCAAACTCATGCGGACTCAGTCCGAATGACACCAAATGAGAATGATTCTGACTTTTTCGGAGTTATTCGAACTTTCCATGCATCGAAACCATCAGAATGGAAACAGTATACCTTCTTCTTCTTTTTAGGTGGCACAACAACCCCTGCACGATGGTCCAGGGGCGGACATTGGGTAAAATGTGTTTTGTAATGGATTGGTTTAACAAGCATATTTATCAAAAGTAGAATAGTTGTACATGAAAAATCTGAAATATTAAAGGATTTTATCAATAAACAAAAAAAATATTATCGTGTGAAGTCGAAAATTATTTCTATTGCGTGATTTGTTTTGAAGAACTACGTCGTGTTTTTTAGCGTATAAAAATATATATTCCAAACTATTCATTAAACAAATTACACATCGTTGGAAAGATTTTTTTATATACTTCCAAACTATAAGACTAAAATTGAAAAATGATTGAAAATGTTACGATTATTTTTAGAAATATGTTAAAAAAAAACCCATAATATTAACAATACTTAAACTTTCCTAATCCAGCACTTTTTTTGCTGCCATTTGCTGCTATTGCAGCATATGTATTATTTGACATCTTATGCAGCTTGTGTGAAAATTTCAGCTGCCCCTAGCAGCCCCTCTTCGAGTTATGAGTATTAAAACTTGAGCCTCCAAATCACCAATGATTGAAAGGAAAAGGGGAAGAGGCAGAGAGGGTGAGAGGGAATTGTGCGGAATGTGAAGAGAATTGGGAAGTGGTGCAATCTGGATGTTCAAACAACCAAAAACACTTAGAGAATGTTTAAAAGTAACTACAAAATATAACTCAAAACAAAAAACACTCGTAAAATTCCATCTACGATATGTGATGTCCGCCTTTTGCTCAAAACTGGACCACTGTGCGGCCCTAACAGTATACCTACCTTTAGTAATTAAGCAAACGCCATAAGCAAGACTCATTTACAAATCGATGGTAGCTTCATCTGCCACACCACATGTAGTGCAAAAGTACTCAACATTCAAATGGAACAAAATTTTGAAAATATGTAAATGATGTTCTTACTGAGCTTTTACTAAAGGCAAAGGTACATGATAGGTAAGGAAGAAATATACACAAGAGCTTAAATTTTAAAACAATATGGTATGAAACCTGTATTGTGTGGTGTGTGATGGATTAGAAACCTTGCAGAACTAATTAAAAGAGTGCGCAAGTAGGATTAAAAATTGGGAAGTATTTAGTGAAATGGTAAAAGATTTCCGCACAAGGATTCCAACCTTTGATAACATGATGAAACTTAATATAAAACCAAGCAGCAGCAATAGCCTATTACTTATAAAATTTTTTTGTAAATATGTGCATGGAATTTTATATAATGAAATTCATTCATGACTAAAAAAATAAGTCTAAAGCAATTGTTAAATCAGTTAATACATGTAATGTTTAGTTCACATTACATGTATTAGTAGTGTTAGTTAGAGAGAGAGA